>WNWK01046391.1:0-14339 GCA_009830355.1 Cherax destructor
GCGACATATCCAGTGGCGTCCATACGGGCATTAAAAGAGGAGATCTGCGAGTTACAAAATGTGTTGCTCAATGGATCCCGAGTAGCAGCTGGTTTGGAAGAGGTCTTGTGGGGCAATCAGCCATCGGCTTACGTTCTTCGCGAGCATGGTAAACGTCGTACGGTGATGACTCTAACGAGTTTACGGGTACAGCAAGATGTGGGAGAGTACTCCGTAGGGACGGTCCTTACGAGTACTGAAGACATGCGGGATTATGCAGACGAGCATTTTCGCTCGACGTGCGAAGTAGTTAAGGATTGGGAATCGAGTCAGCTAAGTGAGGGCAATCGGCGAAAACTTGGTGCACCCATCCATACTTCGAAGGTTTGGGTGGCACTCAGTGAGATGAATGTCAATAAGTTGCTGGGAAGCGACGGTCTCCCTTGCGAGTTTTACTTAGAGTTTTGGGAGGTGTTAAAGGATTTTCTTGTGCATTTGATTAACGAAATGAGGGTGAGTGCCAGCTAGGTGACTCGCAGAGTCACCTAGCTGGCACCTAGCATGTCTTCAGTACTCGTAAGGACCGTCCCTACGGAGTACTCTCATCACTAACAGATGTCTTACAACCCTTTGTTATAAGACATCTGTTAGTGAAACTAATATTTTTATTATATGCTCAATGAAGACATTACAATAACGTAGGGTGATTGTGTATATTACAGAGTACTACTCAGGTACTCAGTGTTAAGTATTCAGTGAGTTTTGAGGTATTAGACCTCTTTGTACATATATTCCATGTAATACTTTCCTTGGTACATTAAGACATCATAAAGGAGAGTATCCTTCAGTTTGTCTTAAGGTGAGTCAGGGAGGGGGAGGGGTCCAATGGAGTGGTGAGTGCCAAAAGAGGGGGAGTATTATGTACAGTATGTACGATCTCAGTCTAGGGATCTGGGGGTTTTGTGTAACCCACTGATAAGTAATCTCCCTTTGTGTGAGAGCTAATTTCTGAGTGAGGATGTCTTAGGGTGTATAGGTTAGTTTGATATCTTTATTATGCACCCCATACCCATCCTGTGGGCGGTAGTCAAAAGATTACAGAGGTACATAATGGGTCCAGGGACTGGACCCCAAAGTTATGATAGCTGAGCAAGTTACAAAGGTAATGAACTAACAAGCTACAAAGGTAATGAACTCACAAGTTACAAAGGTAATGAAACATGTAAGTAAATTTACTTACTTACGTTTATACATGGTTACAATCATGAACAAATTATAACGCAATGAACACTTCACTAGTCTACACCCAGTCACAACTGTAATGAGTTCTTGGTGCAAATTTTATTGTTGGGTCACACATACACACTTACATATACACATACACACACACACATACACACACATATATACATACACACACACGCACACACAACAGGCCCAGCCTTCAATCTACATGTTCACAGGACAAAATGCAATCAACACGCGCGCCACACACACACACACACACACACACACACACACACACACACACACACACACACACGTAGCAATGCTTTATTTACAGGGAGCAAAGTCAGGGTATTTTTCCAGAATGGTCTGTAATATACCACTGTGGATAAAATACTTTGACATATCTTGAACATTTCTGAGTGAGTTGTCTCTGAATTCATTAATTTTGTCGCACTCCAGTACATAATGACGCAGGGTGTGACAAAAATCCAACTGACAAAGTTTACATTTTGTTTGGTCTACATCTGGTGGTTGTGATTTAACCTGCCAAAGATACTTGTAACCCAGCCGGAGGCGGGCGGTGGTGACATCCAAGAGTCTGCTTATTTTGTTGGATGCACCATAGACATGTGGCTCCTCCTGCATGATAGAATGATGATAGATGGACTGACTGGTGTCAATCTCCTGAGTCTTAAGTCAATAAAATTCAGTTCTAGTTCTTTTCGTATTATTGTTCTCAAACTGCTAACTGACAAGCCAAGATTGTAATCTACCCCCTCTTTGAAAGCATAAAACTTAGCCAATTTATCAGTTCTATCATGCATCTGAAGACCAATGTGAGATGGAATCCACAGCATGTGCACTCTGACTCTACTATCCACAATCCTACCATACCTGTGTCTGGCTTCGACACAAGCATGCTACAAGTTATACTTGATGAGTTGAGAGCATTTATGGATGACAGAGAATCAGTTACAATTAGAGAGTCAACCTTAGATACATGGACGCATTTGAGTGCAAGGAGTATGGCAAACAGTTCTGTCTGAAGGGTAGAGGCCCAGTTATTGATGCGTGCTCCAATTTCTTTAAGAGAGCCATCACTCTGTATGACAACAGCAGCACTACCAGCTGCACCAGTGGATTGGTGAACTGAACCATCAACGTAAATAATTTGTGAGAGAGTGTGCTGTTTGGCTAAATTATCAATACAGCTTAAGGCATCATGTTTGGCTTCAAGGCGAAGCTTTGGTTGTGATTTAAGAAGTAGTTTGGGGAAATGGAGGGATGGTAGTTTGGAATGGGGTAATATTCCATGGAGCGGAGAAGTGCCGCTGTTGCCTTACTTGCCACAGATCATGTATCTGATTCATGCGGAGGTCGGTTCCAGTTTTTCGATCCATCTGGAGGATGTTCACCAGTGCTGAGGAAAGTTTGGAGGGCTTCTGTGCAGGGGTTTGAATGGGCTTGCCTGAGCATATTAACCCCAATTAGGATATTTCTTTCAGTAACACGATCTCTGATGCTTGGAATATCAAGTTCTTTCTGCATATTTAAAATTTTGGCAGTACGAGGGCATCCTAAAATGATCCTCATTGCTTCGTTCTGCAGTTTTCCAGCCCTCCAAGCTTCCAGTCAGACACAAGAGCAAGTAGTGGCGCAGCATAATCAACTAATGATCTAATATAAGCAAGATACATCATTTTCACAATTTTAACATTAGCACCATACCTGGGGTGAAACCCTGCCACAACTCTAAGTGCTCTCAACCTTTCTTTGTATTGACGACAAAGTCTCGTTACAACAGGTCCAAGTAGTGGGACCTCAAAGCCTAGATACCTGTATCTGTTTACATATTCTAGAAGAGACCCATCATGCAACTGGATCTGGTGAACAGTGCCTCTCTGTCGAGGAGGACGCCTATTGAGTATTTTTGTTTTATCAGTAGAGATTATCAACCCTAGGTCCTGACACGAGGCTAGTACATGGTTAAGGATGTTTTGGGTGTTGGAGAATCCGGTGGTGTGAATCATTATATCATCAGCAAAACTGATCATATAATGATGGGGCTGGCTAGGCATAGCATTAAGTAAGGCATTAATTAGAATATTGAATAGAGTGGGACTGAGCACACCTCCCTGTGGGGTTCCTAATTCAAAGTCTTTAGTTATACTTCTATGCCCCTGGAACAACACAGAAGACTTTATGTTGGACAGGTAGCCCTTAATCCAGCGGAGAAGCCATCCTCCAACATCCATTCTGGCAAGTTCACTAATGATTACATGTCTGTTGGCAACATCAAAAGCAGATTTAAGGTCAAGGAAGGTAGTGTATGAGCTATCAGTGTGCAGAGTGAGAAAGGTAGCTAAACATTGGTGCACACTCCTTCCATGCATGAAACCATGCAATCGGGGGGACAAAAATGTTTGATTCTGTACATGAGACGATTCAGAATCATCCTCTCAAATGTTTTACATAAGCAGCTAGTAAGAGATATTGGGCGAAATGAATTTTGTTGATTGGGCTTAGGAATGGGAATGATCAGGCTGTTGGTCCAAGATTTAGGGAGCTCCCCAGTTACATAACTCATGTTGTATAATTCGAGTAAAGGATTGCCTGGTACTCGACACAGCAATCTTAGTATATTGTAGGTAATACCATCCTCACCAGGCGACGTGTATAGGGATGTAGTGTTCGTGGAGATGGAGAAGTGGTATAGTTATTATTTCTTATGAGTAATTTATCTTCTCGTCATAACATTTCTCGCATACATATATGTATGACAAGTTTTAAATAAAATATATAAAAATATATATATACATACTCCAAATTTTTTGCGATGCTTCTAAATTGGCGTACGGAGCAGTCGCTTATCTTCAAGGTGATAAAGACATTCTCTTGTCATGTCTAAAGCTAAGGGGAGGCATACCCAATTTTTTTCTTCTTTTCGTCCGATTTCGTTTTTTTTTTTTTTTTTTTTTTTTTTTGCACGTGAAGATGTGTTAATGGACATTATTCTCTGTGAGTTTCAATAAGATAGCCCTAAAAACAAAAGAGAAAAAAATATTTACTGAAAATTCCATGAAGATTCCATTTGAAAATTACCTCTGCCTAAATGGCACAACGAAAGGTGGATTTGAGACTTGGTACGTATAAAACAATGCTAGTGCGATTTTCACACGGAAGGTATTCGTGTAATTATCTCTAGTTATTCTACCAAAAAAGTGAAGTTCCTCAGTTTTTGATATATGCAAAATATCTTGCCCTTTACTCCCACTCAAATCCAAAAATATTTGGAATATATTGCAAATAAATTCTGTCATATTGTAAAACTATCATTGTTTTATGATTCCTGTCAATATTATTGCATTTACTTCAATAATAAATGGTGGGGTTCATCAAATAGGTCAATAACTTACTGCCGAGATAGCGCGCAAAACGTCTCCGGTCTCGGAAATTTTTTTTTCCCAAAAAATCGCGGCTGTTTTAGTGTTTACTGGGGATCTAGTGTTGTTATCCCCTCAAAACACCGTTTTCGCTTACTAAAATGTTACTCAGTGTCAGAAGACGATATAGATGGAAGGGGAATAATTTTATTTCGATAATCTCGAAATAGAGTCGCCGTATTATGGCCTATTTTATTAGTTCTTGTGTATATATCATGTTTGTATGTTCTTTTTAGTGTTTATTTAGTCATTTTAGATGATATTAGATGATATTAGCGTAATAATAAAACAAAATTCCCGATTACAATAACTTAAAGCGGTAAGATTGCACCAAACACTTACACATGCAAATAAAATAGATACGATACAAATAGACAGATCACCACTTCGGGGAAGATATTAGTAGAATATACAGTAAAACAACCAACAAAATCAGTCATGAAACCCTGTGTAGTATGCAACCAAACAAACAAACGTTCCACTGGATGGATTACATGCAACTTCAGTGGTAAATGCTGCCACGCCCCTTGTGTAGGCATTCAAGAATCTACTACACGAGATATCAAACAAGGGAAGTGTTTTTGGGTATGCCCAAATGAGACCGAACTGTGGAATAAAATCACATTGATATTAAAAGATGACAACATCACATTCTATAACGGTTGGGAAAGTAAAAAAATCTGGGCCAGATGGTGCTACCGCCCCTGGTACAGATGTTCCAATGGTAGTCAGAAACTGTACGAATGGAGAAATAAATGATGGTGACCTGAAGAGAGACAGGAGCTCTAGTGACATAAATGATGGGGAAACAGGTGTAGACAAGGACACACAAAAATTAGTGCTACAAACTAGCAATACCCCGGTACACAGTAAACAGGGGGATGCCCTGCGAAATACTGAAGATAAATTACCAGAAACCGAAGGCTCCATTGACAGCACTAGAGTTGAAGATAAAAACGAGACAGGAACACAAGCACCAATAGGGAATACAATGGGGAACACAGTCACAAAAAACCAGGGCAAACGGAAACCAGGCCTATGTGAATGTCATGCTCTTGGTATCTGCAAACATGGAAAATCTGAAAAATCATATGGGACATGCAATTATGATCACCCCATAAAATGCCGTGCCCATATGAAAACAGGAAAATGCAACCTCCCGTCGTGTAAGTTTTTCCACCCTGAAATGTGCCACACATCAATTCAGGAAAGACAGTGTTATAACTTATATTGCCAGGCATACCACCTAAAGGGTACGAGGCGACACAGAACATCCAGACCATGGCAAAACCTGGGTAGCCACAGCCACTCCGGAGAGAGGTTTTTAGTGCCAGGAAGGAAAAAAGCTGGCAGGAAATGACAGAAATTGTACACCAACTGCAATCACTTCTGGAGTGGAATCACAGTCAATGGCCTCCACTCCAATACAACAGATATTAGTGCCAGGAAAAAAAGACCCCCCTCCCATACCACCAATCCAACGACATTCATCTTTGCAAATATTCAGGGTCTAAAGCCAGCAACAAACAACAAAATACCTTACATCCGTGGACTCCTTACAGAGTCAAATGCTATGTTTGTGGCTTTCACAGAGACCCACATAAGGGATCACTTTTACAATGAAATATGGATCCCTGGCTACAACCTATACAAATGTGACAGAGTGAACAGGCAAAAAGGGGGGGTTGGCCTGTATATCACAGAGTCACTTATATGTTCAGAACTACTAAATGCCTCAAATGATGTAGTTGAAGTATTAGCAATAAAGATCGAGAATCAAAACCTGGTAATCCTGGTTGTATACAAGCCTCCGGATGCAACGTCCCAACAATTCCAGGAACAGCTTCTGAAAATTGACCACTGTCTGGAAAATCTTCCAGCTCCTGCCCCCAACATCTTGCTCCTGGGGGATTTCAACCTAAGGCACCTAAAATGGAGGAGCATTGCAAACAATGTGGTAGCAGAGATAACATCAGGAGGCAGCTCAGATGAAAACTCGCACACACATGAACTTTTAAATTTCTGCACCAAATTCACCTTAAACCAGCAAATAGTAGAGCCTACAAGATTAGAGAATACGCTGGACCTCATCTTCACCAACAGTGATGATCTGATACGAAATGTCATCATATCAAAAACAATATACTCAGATCACAACATAATAGAGGTCCAGACATGCATGCGGGGAGCCCCAGATCAACAAAATGTGATCAGCCGCGAGGGAGCCTTCTCCAAATTCAACTTCAATAACAAAAACATTTGATGGGACCAAGTAAACCAAGTCCTAAATGATATACAATGGTAAGATAGCCTAAGCATCACGGATCCTAACCTATGTCTAGAACAAATTAACTCCGTGGCACTTGCGGTTTGCTCAAGGCAAATTCCCTTAAGAAAAAGAAGGAAAAGATGCAAACTAGAAAGAGAGAGGCGCTCCCTATACAGGCGAAGGCAAAGAATAATGGAGCGGCTACAAGAGGCCAATATATCTGAAATACGAAGGGAGACACTAGTCAGAGAAATAGCAAACATAGAATTAAAACTAAAGGAATCTTACAGGAATCAAGAAACGCGGGAAGAACTAAAAGTCATAAACGAAATTGAATGAAACCTAAAGTATTCTTTTCTTATGCAAAGTCAAAGTCGAGAACAGCAACCAGTATTGGGCAACTACTTAAACGGGATGGGTCCTACACAGATGACAGCAAGGAAATGAGTGAGTTATTTAAGTCCCAGTATGACTCAGTTTTTAGCGAGCCGCTAACCGGACTGAAAATCGAAGACCTAAATGAATTTTTTATGAGAGTGCCACAGAACTTGACTGACACATGCCTATCTGACATCACCCTGACGCCCATGCCCATGCACTCCGCTCCAGGCCCAGACTCATGGAACTCTGTGTTCATCAAGAACTGCAAGAGCCCCTATCACGTGTTTTTAACATCCTATGGAGGGAGCATGGACACAGGGTCGTCCGCAGTTACTAAAAACAACAGACATAGCCCCACTCCACAAAGGGGCAGTAAAGCAATATCAAAGACCTACAGACCAATAGCGCTAACGTCCCATATCATAAAAATCTTTGAAAAGGGTTCTAAGAAGCAAGATCGCCACTCATCTAGATACCCATCAATTACACAACCCAGGGCAGCACGGGTTTATAGCAGGTCGCTCCTGTCTGTCCCAACTACTGGACCACTACGACCAGGTTCTAGATGCTCTAGAAGACAAACAGAATGCAGATGTTATATACACAGACTTTCCAAAAGCCTTTGACAAGTGTGACCATGGTGTAATTGCACACAAAATGCGTGATAAAGAAATAACAGGAAAAGTTGGTAGATGGATCTATAATTTCTAACAAGTAGAACACAAAGAGTGGTAGTCAACAGAGTAAAGTCTGAGGCAGCTAATGTGAAAGCTCTGTTCCACAAGGCACAGTACTCTCTCCCATCCTGTTCCTCATCCTCATATCGGACATAGACAGGGATATAAGCCACAGTGCCGTGTCTTCCTTTGCAGATAACACCCGAATCTGTATGACAGTGTCCACCGTTGAAGACACTGCAAGACTCCAAGCAGACATAAACCAAATCTTTAAATGGGCTGCAGAAAACAATATGAAGTTCAATGATGAGAAATTTCAATTACTCAGATACGGAAAACGTGAGGAAATTAAAATCTCATCGGAGTACAAAACTAATTCCAACCACACAATAGAGCGAAAACTAATGTCAAAGACCTGGGAGGACAGGCCGAGGATCTCCCCCTTTCCCCAAGGACCATAACACCGTAGAAATTTGCATCTGTTTGGAAAAATAAGGGAGGGATAAGGGGGCCTTTTAAAACCAGGGCCCCCAAACCCCAAATTTTGATTTTTTTAAAAATCGCTTGTTCTTCTAGGCTGGAATTTTTCCCGCCCCTAACGCCCTTTTCCCCAAGGCAGGTGAAATTGCTGACCAAAAAAGGGCAGAAAACCCCCCACGGGAAAAAGGAAATTAACCCCTTTTTTTAAATTTTAAACCAAACCCTTCAATTTTAATTTTTGGGAATTTTTGTTTTTTTGAATTTTTTTTCAAAAAACCCCTTTTTTTTATTTTTTTTTTTTTCCCTTTTTTAAAGAACGCCCAAATTTAAAAAAAAAGATAAAAAATTTGTTATCCCCCCTTTTTAATTTTTAAAACCTGTAAAAAAAACCCCCAAAATTTTTACTTATTTTAATATCTACTGTATCCATTTTTTTTCCCCCTGTTTTTTTTTTATTATATTTTTTTAAAAACCTGTATTCCCCCTTTTTATTTCTATTGCAACTATTCAAAAATTGCAATTACAAGTAAAAGTCTTTTTTACAACTATCTTATTATTTTTAAATTTTTTTTAGGTAATATCTAGTTCCCCTAATTACTTTAAAAATTTATTGAAAAACCAAAAAACCAAACTCATTGATCTTCAAATTTTTTAAATTTTAAAACTTATTTTTTTTTATCTATTTTTAAAAATTTTTTTACTTTACTTTTTTTTTTTTTCTACCCTAATACATAATTTTTTACCAAACTCATTGGTGCTACATTGTTATAAGTAATTTTATCTTTTTTTTTTTTATATCAAATTTACCTTCTAGCTTATTAAATAACCAACACCAAACTCATTGGTGCTACTAAATTTTTAATTTAAAAATTAATAGTTTAAAAAAAAATTTTTTAAAAATTTTTTTACTGTCTTTTTTTCCCATTCTAGCTTAATACATAACCAAAAAACCAAACTCATTGGTGCTACTTTTTAAAAATTTAATCTTATTAGTTTATATCAAAATTTTTTCTTTAATTTTACTGTACTATTTTAAAAATTCTAGTTTAATACAAAACCCAAATTTCCAAACTCATTGGTGCTACTTTTTTTTTTGATAATTGTATCTCATTAGTTTATATCAAATTTTTTTTTTTCCCCATACTAGCTTAAAAATACTAAATTTCCCAAGACCACTATGTTTATTTGTTCTATCCCCCTATTTGCCCAATGTGCATTAGTTATATACTTAAAAAACCCCCTTAAAAACCCAGATATCAGTCTATAATCACCAATATACATGATATAACAAAATCACTTTTTAAAACCTAAATGATAAATTGACCCGTCGCCCCTATCAAAACCTTTTAATCGAACCCCCATTAAAATTTACGGGAAAATAACTGCCTCTCCTCCCGGCACCCAAAAGCCCCCCGCTAAACACTAAAAAATTAAACAGTTCTTAATCAAGTCCGATCCTTAACAAACACTATGATGACCCCCTTCCCCCCCCTTGGGTTTCCCAAAAAAACAACCTTCACATGTTTGTCCTTACTAAAAACCCGGTTTAAAAAAAAGGGTACAATAGATATCTCCGCTGCCAGGGTACACAGCAATACACAACTGCAGACCACATCAAGGGGGGGGGTATTGAATCAAACTCTAATGAAAAACCCCCCGGGCACCAATTTTTTATAATAAAATGGAGAATATTTTTTTTTCTAAATTTCTCAAAAAACCCCTTTAAAACTCCCATAAATGGGCCTTTTTCCCGGGTCCTCATACAAACATCCCAAGTTTTGGGGATCAAATAAAAAACCCCAAAAAACAAACAACCAATTGAACAAACCCCCCCCTTATCTTAGCCGGAGACTTCAACATCAACCTTGGCCTACCCGATGACCAGCCAAACCGATTTCATCAACAATGGGGAAAAACACACTTTCATACCAACAAAAACCCAAAACCCAAATAGGCTTACCGGGTAAAAGTGCAACCATAATCGACCATATATGGAAATATCCAACCCCCAAATCGGGGATAATAACGGGGAGCACCACAGACCCTCCCCCTTCCTCTTAACAAACATTAGAAAAACCCCCCCTAGAATACACCCAAAATTTCTTTTTCCCACCCCCCTGACCAAGTTTAATAAATAACTTCACAACAGGGGGTAGACACAGTTGATTTGGGGTAAGAATTCCCAAATGCCAAGGGTATCGATGAGTGGGCAGACACCTTTTTAATAAATTCCCCTAGACTATACAAAAAAACTTTTTTCCTTTAAAAAAAAAACAGTTTAAAAAAAAAAAAGGTTAGGCTGCCCCCTGGCTAATAAAACACTAAAAAACCAAAAAAGAAACATCAAATGAAAGCAATATAGACGGGATTCATACATAAGGAGTTTTTTTTAAAAACTATTCATCAAATTCTCACCAAACTAATAAAAAAAACCAAACAATTTAATACTCCAGCAGATTCCTGAAAAAAGGAGAAAAAAAAAGACCTGGGAAAAAACTCTACAGATTATGGGCCCCCCAAACGAAAAAAAAAAAAATTTTCCAAATAAACCAAACGAAAAAACCACTACAGCCTATTGTTTAAAAAAAAAAAGAAAAGCTTCTTCTCAACTATAGGATCCCAAAACTTGCCAGTAAAAAATTTCCCGATACCAATGCCCGAGCAAGTATTCCTAGATGGGAAATTTTCCCCTCCTCCTTTTATCTTCCCCACAGAACCCACTGAAGTCTCCATGATAATCAAGTCACTTAAAAAAAAAATCAGGAACTGTCTCAAGTTCCACCCCTTTAAAATACAAAAAAGGGGCCCCATGTCCTTTCATATCCCATTTCTTTACTTTTTAACAAATCCTTTGAATCTAGCACCTTCCCCAAAACTACTCAAAACAGCAAAAGGGTTAAACCCAAAACCAAAAAGGGGGTGACCCCACAACGTAAAAAACTATAGGCCTATATCAAAAACCACCATTGCTATCCAAAAAAAATTTAGAAACTTGTACAATTTCCCCGTTTATAACTACACAAAACATACTCAACCCCGCCAATTTGGCTTCAGGAAAAATAAAAGCACTAACGATGCAATAGTAAAAAAGATAGACCTGCTTTGCCTTTGAAAATAAGGAATATCCACTAGGACTTTTTTTGACTTGGGAAAACTTTTTTAAAAAGTAAACCACGGCACCTACTCCACAAACTTGGCCACTTTGGGAAAAAGAGGTCATGCACTAACTACCTCCCAAAACCCCACCTCACTAATAGGTACCAGTATGTCACTATTAAAGACACATCCTCCCCGACACTACCACTGAAAACCGGCGTACCGCAGGGGAAATGTCCTTGGTCCCCTTTTCCTCTTAACCCTCAATGATCTTCCCAATGTATCACAACACTTAAAAATAACCCCTTTGCTGACGATACAACATGTCATCTCCCCCCAAACCTTGCCACGCTTAACACCATTGTTAACGACGAATTAATAAAAAATAGCAACATGGATGACTGCCAATAAACTTACACTCAACACTGATAAAAACCTTCTATATTATGTTTGGCAACAGAACAAATGATCCACAATTAAACATTAAGATCAACTCTACACCCATTGCTAGACATAACAAGGGGAAATTCCCGGGCCTTCACCTTGACAGCAGCCTGAAATTCAGCACCCATATCAAACATAACAAAAAAAGTGTCCAAAACCCTTTGGGGGTCCCTCTAAATCGGGATTATGTACCACAATCATTTTTTTACACTATACTACTCACTCATCTATCCCTACCTCCCTATGCCATTTGTCTGGGGGTCAACAACAATTTCCCCCCCTAAAGCCAATAATAACCCAACAAAAAGCCGCAGTAAGAATTATCACACAATCCAACGCTGGGGAGCCCCACCCCCACTCTTCAAAGACCTAAACCTACTCCTGTCCAGAACATCCCCTACTTACTACTCTGCTATCTCATTTATAGAACCATTAATTCCAACTTTAACCCTGAGCTAAAACACTTTCTTAACAGTTTGACAGGACCCATAGACATAATACCAGACATAAACATCTCTTTTACATTCCCCGTGTCCGACTAAATCTATACAAAAATTCAATGCGCATAAAAAAGGGGCCCAAAATCTGGAACTCCCCGCCCGAAAACTCTAGAACTGCAGACACAACCTCCATTTTCAAAAGCACCGTTAAAAAAAATCTTATCTCAAACCCCCCCCAACCCGGGAGTTAACCATCGCTTACTTTATCTTGCACATATCCCCAAAATACACTTATTGATATCTTTGATTCTCCTTAATTTTCCCCATTACTAACCCCAGCCAAAAAACACTTATTGATAGCTGTGATTCCCTTAATTTTTCCCGTTCCCAACCAAAAAATTTTAATACAACTATTGCTCCATAATACTTAAGCTAGTCATAAGTTTGCCTAAGATCTCCAATATAGAATCTATATTAAAGAATATATCACCTTTATCATTAATATATAAACTAAATTTCTAACTTTTTTACTAATTGTTAAATTCTCAATGTTTAAATTCCAGTACCTAAATTTTGTAAACCCCAACCTTTTCAATCTTAAAATCCATTGTATGGGTATTGAGTAAGACCTATCATAAGACTGCCTGAAAAGCCTAGGCATACCTAGGCATATTATTTTAAAACTTGTAATATCAACTTTAATTATAATTTTTAAATTCCCCCACCTTGTATTACATAAAATAAAGGATTTGAATTTGAATTTGAATTTGAATAAACCCCCCTCAATTACTGGGAACGCTTGAAGTTCCTAAACCTGTCCCTAGAACGGGGAGGGGAGAGATCATTATTTTATACACTTGGAAACTTCTCGAGGGGTTAGTACCAAACTTTTTAAAGTCACTCCCCCACAACAAAACTCGGCAGGCGATGTAAGAAATCCCCAATGAAAAGCAGGGGGGCCACTAGCCCCGTTGAGGGGACAACACAATAAGTGTCAAGGGGGCCAAGACTGTTCAACTGCCTCAAGCATATATAAAGGGGGTTAAAAAAACCCCCGGCTGTCTTCAAGCAGGCACTGGACAGGCCCCCTATGGGGGGGTCCCCGACCAGCCGGGGTGTGGTTCGTACGTTGGACTGCGTGCGGCCAGCAGTAACAGCCTGGTTGATCAGGCTCTGATCCCAAAATGAGGGCTGGTCATAGACCGGGGCCCGGGGCGTTGACCCCCGGAACTCTCTCCAGGTATCTCGGGTATACCCACCCCAACTACAAAAATTATTATTCATGGGGGGGCGCAAAACCCGTAGGAATCAATCATTCAACGCCTGGGGAAATTTGGGGACAATCAGGTTTGATCCAAGGAAGGGGGAGATCAGGTCCCAAATTTAAATTTGATCCCAAAAACCCCCTTTCCGGCGTCAAAAAACCTCCATTGATGGGGACAGTCTTCCTTTAAAAATTGCTCCCTTAATTATTTATTTTACATTTTTAAAAATGTCTCGTTAAATCCTCTCTGCCCCCAAAAAGATCCCGTGCCGGTGAAGGGCTCTCGATGCCGGGGGATCCGTCCTCTTCCTTGGATCAAACCTGATTTTCCTCCCATTTCCCCCCAGGGCTGCATGGCCCCAACGGATTCATTGCTTCCCCCAAAATAAAAATAATAATAATAATAATAATAATAATAATAATAATAATAATAATAATAATAATAATAATTTAATATCTTTATTATCCCAAACCCATGCTGTGGGGTTTTACTAATATATATTGTTTCATTATCTCGTGTATTGTTAAACTAAACTTTTAAATGCACTTCTCAATATTAAACAATTTTATATGAACAAATCTTTATGAATAAAGAAATAATATAAGTTAACACCACATGACAAACTCTGATGCAGG
>WNWK01046392.1:0-14339 GCA_009830355.1 Cherax destructor
ATGACTCGATCCATGACAGCACTTTTCCCCAATGCCATGAGCTGCCACTTTCTTTAACAGTCTCTGGTGCGGTACTCTATCAAAAGCCTTACTAAAGTCTAAATAAACAATATCGAATTCTTTATCGTGATCAACAGCCTCAAAAGCTTTACTGAAGAAGGTTAATAAATTAGATAGGCAGGAACGGCCCCTCGTGAATCCATGCTAGGTATCAACTGGGTAGAACTTAGTAAATAACGTAGAACTTAGCCATACAGATTGCGAGAAGGACTTGGGGGTGATGGTAAGCAGCAACCTTAAACCAAGACAGCAATGCCTAAGCGTACGTAATAAGGCAAATAGATTACTGGGATTTATATCAAGAAGTGTTAGCAACAGAAGTCCAGAGGTTATATTACAGCTTTATACATCATTAGTAAGGCCTCACCTAGATTACGCAGCTCAGTTCTGGTCTCCATATTACAGAATGGACATAAATTCGTTAGAAAACATTCAGCGTAGAATGACTAAATTAATACATAGCATTAGAAATCTTCCTTACGAAGAAAGATTGAAGACCCTAAAATTACATTCACTTGTAAGACGTAGAATGAGGGGAGACATGATCGAGGTATACAAGTGGAAAATGGGTATTAACAAAGGGGATATAAATAAGGTCTTGAAGATATCTCTCCAAGAGAGAACCCGCAATAATGGATTCAAGTTAGATAAGTTTAGATTTAGAAAGGATATAGGAAAGTATTGGTTTGGAAATAGGGTAGTTGATGAGTGGAACAGTCTGCCTAGTAGGGTTATTGAAGCTAGGACCTTGGGTAGTTTCAAATTTAGGTTGGATAAATTCATGAGTGAGAGGGGTTGGATTTGAGTGGGACTCGCGCATGAGTGGGTAGAATTGTCAAAGCTTATTTCTTGGGTAGCATTGAAGATTGGGTTGAGCAAATATTCTGTTAGTGGGACGGATTGTGAAGGACCTGCCTAGTATGGGCCAACAGGCCTGCTGCAGTGTTCCTCCTTTCTTATGTTCTTATGGTTATCTAGATCATGTCTCCCCTCATTCTTCGTCTTACAAGTGAATGTAATTTAAGGGTCTTCAATCTTTCTTCATACGGAAGATTTCTAATGCTATGAATTAACTTTGTCATTCGTCGCTGAATGTTTTCTAACGAATTTATATCCCTCTCGATTGAGAGGGCCATTGCTGACATGCCTAGTATTTTAAACTGATAGATGATAGAGGTATGGGTGTGTGTGGGAAACAGTCAGTTTGCAACACTAGGGCTGAAAACAGTAAGTGTATAAAAGACATTCATCATAAAGTTACAAATAAGGGCAATGGATCAGGACAGCAAACAAAGGGAGACAGCAGGGGAAAACAAGAGACTAGCTCCCTTAAGGTTTACTATACTAATAGCAGGAGTGTAAGAAATAAGATAGATGAGCTAAGATTAATTGCAAGTGCAGGAAACATAGATATTATTGCTATAACAGAGACCTGGCTCAATCTGAAAGATAGAGAGTTGCCTTCTGAATGTCACATACAAGGCTATAAATTATTCCACACTGATAGGGTCAACAGGAAGGGTGGTGGAGTAGCGATGTACGTCAGAGACAATTTAAAGTGTTGTGTTAGACAAGATATAAAATTAGAAGCGTCAGCCACTGAATCTCTTTGGTTACAGCTTCTTGAGGGCCGTGTAAAACTTATTTTGGGTGTGATTTACAGGCCCCCAAATCTTGATAGGGAGTGCAGTAAACTTCTATGGGATGAAATTCGTCGGTTCTCTGAACCATTCATTCACATCCTGTCTGACACTGCAACATCTTGGTATCTTAATACAGGGATTTCTTCGCTTGCCTATTCCTTGGGCACGACCTACTTCCACATTGAACAAATGTGACACCTCCTACAACTGCTGCACCTCTCCTGTCTACAGTATATAAGATCCCTCTGCTCATATGCTGTTATTCTATTCAAGATTGATGGACTGACAACATCGTCTCAAGATTGAGGGCCTGACAACCTCACACTCCTCCTGTTCTTCACGATTCTCCTTTGTATGGACTGATGAAGCCACTGTGTGGCGAAACGTTTCCTCAATAAAGATACCCAAGTGTTGCATATGTGTCTAATTTACCAATTTAGGTTGGATAAATTCATGAGTGAGAGGGGTTGGATTTGAGTGGGACTCCCGCATGAGTGGGTAGAATTGTCAAAGCTTATTTCTTGGGTAGCATTGAAGATTGGGTTGAGCAAATATTCTGTTAGTGGGACGGATTGTGAAGGACCTGCCTAGTATGGGCCAACAGGCCTGCTGCAGTGTTCCTCCTTTCTTATGTTCTTATGTTCTTATGTTCTTATGTAAGGCATCTACACATGAAAATGTTGTGCTAATGGGAGATTTCAACTTTAGACAAATTGACTGGAGCAATTTGACAGGAAATTTAGAGTCAAGTGACTTTCTTGATACGATTCAGGATTGTTTTTTGAAACAGTTGGTGACAGAACCAACTAGAGGAAATAACCTGCTAGACTTGGTTCTTGCCAGCAGGGAAACGCTAGTTAATAATCTTGAGGTTAATGATGAGCTTGGGGAAAGTGATCACAAATCACTCAGTTTTAATATATCATGGAATTACCCTACTAATGGAAATCAAGTCTCTGTCCCTGACTTCCGCCTGGCTGATTTCATAGGACTGAAAAATTACCTGGGTAGGCTGAACTGGAATGACCTGACAGTGGGTCAGGTAGGTGGTGATTGCCAATATGACGTTTTCCAGAGAATAGTTCTAGCTGCTCAGACAACTTATGTTCCTAATAGGGAAATCAGATCAAACAAAAAGGATCCTAAATGGATGAACAATAGATTAATACATCTCATTGGTCAAAAGAGAGGCATATATAGGCGAATCAAAAGAGGAGAGGGGCAATTAGGTAATCAATATATTCAGTTAAAGAGAGAAATAAAAAAGGGAATAAGAAAAGCAAAAAGAGACTATGAGGTTAAAGTTGCGAGAGAATCGAAGACTAACCAAAAAGGATTTTTTCAGGTATACAGAAGTAAGATTAGGGACAAGATAGGCCCACTCAAAAGTCACTCAGGTCAGCTCACCGACAGTGATAAGGAAATGTGTAGAATGTTTAACACTTACTTCCTCTCAGTTTTTACACAGGAAGATACTAGCGATATTCCAGAAATAATTAATTATGTAGAACAGGATGATAGTAAACTATGCACGATTAGGGTCACAAGTGACATGGTCCTTAGACAAATAGATAACATAAGAACATATGAACATAAGAAAGGAGGAACACTGCAGCAGGCCTGTTGGCCCATTCTAGGCAGGTCCTTCACATTCCATCCCACTAAAAGAATATTTGTTGAACCTAATTTTCAATGCTACCCAAGAAATAAGCTTTGATAATTTTATTTACTCATGTGCAATTCCCACTCAAATCCAACCCCTTTCACTCATGAATTTATCCAACCTAAATTTAAAACTACCCAAGGTCCTTGCTTCAATAACCCTACTAGGCAGACTATTCCACTCATCAACTACCCTATTTCCAAACCAATACTTTCCTATATCCTTTCTAAATCTAAACTTATCTAACTTGAATCCATTATTGCGGGTTTCTCTTGGAGAGATACCCTCAAGACCTATTTATATCCCCTTTGTTAATACCCATTTTCCACTTGTATACCTCGATCATGCTCCCCTCATTCTACGTCTTACAAGTGAATGTAATTTAAGGGTCTTCAATCTTTCTTCGTAAGGAAGATTTCTAATGCTATGTATTAATTTAGTCATTCTACGCTGAATGTTTTCTAACGAATTTATGTCCATTCTGTAATATGGAAACCAGAACTGAGCTGCGTAATCTAGGTGAGGCCTTACTAATGATGTATAAAGCTGTAATATAACCTCTGGACTTCTGTTGCTAACACTTCTTGATATAAATCCCAGTAATCTATTTGCCTTATTTATTTAGACTTTAGTAAGGCTTTTGATAGAGTACCGCACCAGAGACTGTTAAAGAAAGTGGCAGCTCATGGCATTGGGGGAAAAGTGCTGTCATGGATCGAGTCATGGCTCACCAATAGGAAGCAGAGAGTGTGCATAAATGGGGTTAAATCCGAATGGGGACTTGTAACAAGTGGTGTTCCACAGGGATCAGTCTTAGGCCCATTGTTATTTATAATATATATCAATGACCTTGATGAGGGAATTACTAGTGATATGAGCAAATTCGCCGACGACACGAAGATAGGTAGGATAATTGATTCAAACATAGATGTCATAGAACTTCAGGAAGATTTAGACAAACTTAATTCGTGGTCAGAAAAGTGGCAGATGCAGTTCAATGTAGATAAATGCAAGGTTCTGAAGCTCGGGAGTGTCCATAACCCAAGCACTTATAAGTTAAATAACGTAGAACTTAGCCATACAGATTGCGAGAAGGACTTGGGGGTGATGGTAAGCAGCAACCTTAAACCAAGACAGCAATGCCTAAGCGTACGTAATAAGGCAAATAGATTACTGGGATTTATATCAAGAAGTGTTAGCAACAGAAGTCCAGAGGTTATATTACAGCTTTATACATCATTAGTAAGGCCTCACCTAGATTACGCAGCTCAGTTCTGGTCTCCATATTACAGAATGGACATAAATTCGTTAGAAAACATTCAGCGTAGAATGACTAAATTAATACATAGCATTAGAAATCTTCCTTACGAAGAAAGATTGAAAACCCTAAAATTACATTCACTTGTAAGACGTAGAATGAGGGAGACATGATCGAGGTATACAAGTGGAAAATGGGTATTAACAAAGGGGATATAAATAAGGTCTTGAGGATATCTCTCCAAGAGAGAACCCGCAATAATGGATTCAAGTTAGATAAGTTTAGATTTAGAAAGGATATAGGAAAGTATTGGTTTGGAAATAGGGTAGTTGATGAGTGGAACAGTCTGCCTAGTAGGGTTATTGAAGCTAGGACCTTGGGTAGTTTCAAATTTAGGTTGGATAAATTCATGAGTGAGAGGGTTGGATTTGAGTGGGACTCGCGCATGAGTGGGTAGAATTGTCAAAGCTTATTTCTTGGGTAGCATTGAAATTGGGTTGAGCAAATATTCTGTTAGTGGGACGGATTGTGAAGGACCTGCCTAGTATGGGCCAACAGGCCTGCTGCAGTGTTCTCTTCTTATTTCTTATGTTCTTATCATGTATCGCTTAGGCATTGCTGTCTTGGTTTAGGTTGCTGCTACCATCACCCCAAGTCCTTCTCCAATCTGTATGGCTAAGTTCTCGTTATTTAACTTATAAGTGCTTGGGTTATGGACACTCCGAGCTTTAGAACTTTGCATTTATCTACATTGAACTGCATCTGCCATTTTTCTGACCAGGAATTGAGTTTGTCTAAATCCTCCTGTAGTTCACTGACATCTACGTCTGAATCGATTATCCTACCTATCTTCGTGTCATCAGCGAATTTGCTCATATCACTAGAAATTCCCTCGTCAAGGTCATTTATATATATTATAAACAACAACGGGCCCAAAACCGATCCCTGAGGAACGCCACTTGTTACAGATCCCCACTCCGATTTAACCCCATTTATGCACACCCTCTGCTTCCTATTGGTGAGCCATGACTCGATCCATGACAACACTTTTCCCCAATGCCATGAGCAGCCACTTCTTTAACAGTCTCTGATGTGGTACTCTATCAAAAGCCTTACTAAAATCCAAATAAACGATATCGAATTCTTTATCATTATCAACTGCCTCAAAAGCCCCACTGAAAAAAGTTAACAAATTAGTTAGGCAGGAACGGCCCTGGTGAATCCATGCTGAGTATCATTAATCAAATTATGCCTATCGAGATGGCTTCTTATGTTATCAGCTATAATCGACTCTAGTAATTTGCCTACAATTGATGTTAGACTTATTGGGCGGTAATTTGATGGTAACGACTTGTCCCCTGCTTTAAAAATAGGAATTACATTAGCCATCTTCCACGTATCCGGCACTACACCTGTTTGAAGAGATAGGTTAAAAATGTTAGTTAAGGGTTCACAGAGTTCTATTTTGCATTCCTTAAGAACCCTTGAAAAAAGCTCATCAGGGCCTGGCGATTTATTTTGCTTCAAACGGTCTATCTGTTTGATAACCTTTTCGCTAGTGACTGTGATACTACATAATTTATCTTCTTCAGGCCCACTAAAATACCTAATTCTTGGGATATTATTAATGTCTTCCTGAGTGAAAACCGAGAGAAAATAATTATTAAAAATAGAGCACATTTCATTCTCTTTGTCAGTAAGATACCCATAATTATTTTTAAGGGGAGGTATACAATTATTTTTAAGATCGAGGTATACAAGTGGAAAATGGGTATTAACAAAGGGGATATAAATAAGGTCTTGAGGATATCTCTCCAAGAGAGAACCCGCAATAATGGATTCAAGTTGGATAAGTTTAGATTTGGAAAGGATATAGGAAAGTATTGGTTTGGAAATAGGGTAGTTGATGAGTGGAACAGTCTGCCTAGTAGGGTTATTGAACATAAGAACAATAGAACATAAGAAAGGAGGAGCACTGCAGCAGGCTGTTGGCATATTTTAGGCAGGTCCTTCACAATCCGTCCCACTAACAGAATATTTGCTCAACCCAATTTTCAATGCTACCCAAGAAATAAGCTTTGACAATTCTACCCACTCATGCGCGAGTCCCACTCAAATCCAACCCCTCTCACTCATGAATTTATCCAACCTAAATTTGAAACTACCCAAGGTCCTAGCTTCAATAACCCTACTAGGCAGACTGTTCCACTCATCAACTACCCTATTTCCAAACCAATACTTTCCTATATCCTTTCTAAATCTAAACTTATCTAACTTGAATCCATTATTGCTAGGACCTTGGGTAGTTTCAAATTTAGGTTGGATAAATTCATGAGTGAGAGGGGTTGGATTTGAGTGGGACTCGCGCATGAGTGGGTAGAATTGTCAAAGCTTATTTCTTGGGTAGCATTGAAAATTGGGTTGAGCAAATATTCTGTTAGTGGGACGGATTGTGAAGGACCTGCCTAGTATGGGCCAACAGGCCTGCTGCAGTGTTCCTCCTTTCTTATGTTCTTATGTTCTTAAATCCTCCTGAAGTTCCGTGACATCTACGTCTGAATCGATGGCAAGCAAGGAAACCCTTGTTAATAATTTAGAAATTACAGAGGAACTCGGCTCAAGCGACCACAAGTCAATTACCTTTAGCATTAAATGGATGTATGATAGTAGGGATAATTCAGTAATGGTCCCAGATTTTCGCTTAGCAGATTATAATGGACTTAGAGAACACTTATCAACTGTGGACTGGGGTGAAGAAGAGAGGTATCAATATGACAGTTTTCTTAACACTATACAGGCTGCCCAAAGAACATTTATCCCGTATAAAGAAATTAGATCAAGTAGAAATGACCCAAAATGGATGAATAATAGGCTCAAATATCTTTTAGGGCAGAAGAAAGGAATTTATAGGCGCATAAAAGAGGTGAGGGTCATCTTATAAATCAGTATACTGACATTAAGAGGGACGTTAAAAGGGAATAAGAAAATCTAAACGGACTATGAAATTAAAGTTGCTAGGGATTCAAAACTAACCCAAAAAGTTTTTCCAGGTTTATAGAACAAAAGTTAGGGATAAGATAGGTCCCTTAAAAATAACTTTGGGCATCTTACTGACAAGGAGAATGATATGTGCTCTATTTTTAATAATTATTTTCTCTCGGTTTTCACACAGGAAGACATTAATAATATCCCAGTAATTAATTTTTACAGAGGCCCAGAAGAAGATAAATTATGTAATATCACAGTCACTAGCAAAATGATTATGAAACAGCTGGACCGACTGAAACAAAATAAATCGTCGGGTCCTGATGAGCTTTTGCAAGGGTTCTTAAGGAATGCAAAATGGAACTCTGTGAACCAATATCTAACATTTTAATTTATCTCTTCAAACAGGTGTAGTGTCTGATATGTGGAAGATGGCTAATGTAATTCCTATTTTTAAAGCAGGGGACAAGTCACTACCGTCAAATTACCGCCCAATAAGCCTGACCTCAATTGTAGGCAAATTACTAGAGTCAATTATAGCTTATATTATTAGAAGCCATCTAGATAACCATAATTTGATTAATGATACCCAGCATGGATTCACGAGGGGCCGTTCCTGCCTATCTAATTTATTAACCTTCTTCAGTAAAGCTTTTGAGGCTGTTGATCACGATAAAGAATTCGATATTGTTTAGACTTTAGTAAGGCTTTTGATAGAGTACCGCACCAGAGACTGTTAAAGAAAGTGGCAGCTCATGGCATTGGGGGAAAAGTGCTGTCATGGATCGAGTCATGGCTCACCAATAGGAAGCAGAGAGTGTGCATAAATGGGGTTAAATCCGAATAGGGACTTGTAACAAGTGGTGTTCCACAGGGATCAGTCTTAGGCCCATTGTTATTTATAATATATATCAATGACCTTGATGAGGGAATTACTAGTGATATGAGCAAATTCGCCGACGACACGAAGATAGGTAGGATATTTGATTCAAATATAGATGTCATAGAACTTCAGGAAGATTTAGACAAACTTAATTCGTGGTCAGAAAAGTGGCAGATGCAGTTCAATGTAGATAAATGCAAGGTTCTGAAGCTCGGGAGTGTCCATAACCCAAGCACTTATAAGTTAAATAACGTAGAACTTAGCCATACAGATTGCGAGAAGGACTTGGGGTGATGGTAAGCAGCAACCTTAAACCAAGACAGCAATGCCTAAGCGTACGTAATAAGGCAAATAGATTACTGGGATTTATATCAAGAAGTGTTAGCAACAGAAGTCCAGAGGTTATATTACAGCTTTATACATCATTAGTAAGGCCTCACCTAGATTACGCAGCTCAGTTCTGGTCTCCATATTACAGAATGGACATAAATTCGTTAGAAAACATTCAGCGTAGAATGACTAAATTAATACATAGCATTAGAAATCTTCCTTACGAAGAAAGATTGAAGACCCTAAAATTACATTCACTTGTAAGACGTAGAATGAGGGGAGACATGATCGAGGTATACAAGTGGAAAATGGGTATTAACAAAGGGGATATAAATAAGGTCTTGAGGATATCTCTCCAAGAGAGAACCCGCAATAATGGATTCAAGTTAGATAAGTTTAGATTTAGAAAGGATATAGGAAAGTATTGGTTTGGAAATAGGGTAGTTGATGAGTGGAACAGTCTGCCTAGTAGGGTTATTGAAGCTAGGACCTTGGGTAGTTTCAAATTTAGGTTGGATAAATTCATGAGTGAGAGGGTTGGATTTGAGTGGGACTCGCATGAGTGGGTAGAATTGTCAAAGCTTATTTCTTGGGTAGCTTTGAAAATTGGGTTGAGCAAATATTCTGTTAGTGGGACGGATTGTGAAGGACCTGCCTAGTATGGGCCAACAGGCCTGCTGCAGTGTTCCTCCTTTCTTATGTTCTTATGTTCTTATGATTATCCTACCTATCTTCGTGTCATCAGCGAATTTGTTCATATCACTAGTAATTCCCTCGTCAAGGTCATTTATATATATTATAAACAACAACGGGCCCAAAACCGATCCCTGTGGAACGCCACTTGTTACAGATCCCCACATAAGAACATAAGAAAGGAGGAACACTGCAGAAGGCCTACTGGCCCATACAAGGCAGGTCCATATCAAAACCACCACTACCTAAGAATTTATTCCCGTACTCACGACACCAATCAAACCCAGCCCCTCCCACTCATATATTTGTCCAATCTCGTTTTAAAGCCACCCAAGGTCCTAGCCTCTATCACAGTACTCGGAAGATTGTTCCACGCATCTACAACTCTGTTCGAAAACCAGTACTTGCCTATGTCCTTTCTAAATCTAAATTTATCCAATTTAAATCCGTTATTTCTGGTTCTTACTTGGTTCGATATCCTCAGTATTTTATTAATATCTCCTTTGTTTATGCCCATCATCCACTTATACACCTCGATGATATCTCCCCTCATTCTACGTCTCTCCAGAGAGTGGAGATTCAACGCTCTAAGTCTATCTTCATACGGGAGATTTCTTATACTGTAAATCATTTTAGTCATTCTTCTTTGTATGTTCTCCAATGAATCTATATCCATCCTGTAGTAAGGAGACCAAAACTGAGCTGCATAATCCAAATGAGGTCTCACTAGTGATGTATAGAGCTGTAAAATAACTTTTGGACTTCTGTTGCTTATACTTCTTGAAATAAATCCTAGTAATCTGTTAGCCTTATTGCGCACACTTAGGCACTGTTGTCTTGGCTTTAAATTCCTGCTTACCATGACTCCCAAGTCTTTTTCACATTCTGTATGATCAAGCTCTACTTAACATAAGAACATAAGAAAGGAGGAACACTGCAGCAGGCCTGTTGGCCCATACTAGGCAGGTCCTTCACAATCCATCCCACTAACAGAATATTTGCTCAACCCAATTTTCAAAGCTACCCAAGAAATAAGCTTTGACAATTCTACCCACTCATGCGCGAGTCCCACTCAAATCCAACCCCTCTCACTCATGAATTTATCCAACCTAAATTTGAAACTACCCAAGGTCCTAGCTTCAATAACCCTACTAGGCAGACTGTTCCACTCATCAACTACCCTATTTCCAAACCAATACTTTCCTATATCCTTTCTAAATCTAAACTTATCTAACTTGAATCCATTATTGCGGGTTCTCTCTTTGGAGAGATATCCTCAAGACCTTATTTATATCCTTTTCCACTTGTATACCTCGATCATGTCTCCCCTCATTCTACGTCTTACAAGTGAATGTAATTTTAGGGTCTTCAATCTTTCTTCGTAAGGAAGATTTCTAATGCTATGTATTAATTTAGTCATTCTACGCTGAATGTTTTCTAACGAATTTATGTCCATTCTGTAATATGGAGACCAGAACTGAGCTGCGTAATCTAGGTGAGGCCTTACTAATGATGTATAAAGCTGTAATATAACCTCTGGACTTCTGTTGCTAACACTTCTTGATATAAATCCCAGTAATCTATTTGCCTTATTACGTACGCTTAGGCATTGCTGTCTTGGTTTAAGGTTGCTGCTTACCATCACCCCAAGTCCTTCTCGCAATCTGTATGGCTAAGTTCTACGTTATTTAACTTATAAGTGCTTGGGTTATGGACACTCCCAAGCTTCAGAACCTTGCATTTATCTACATTGAACTGCATCTGCCACTTTTCTGACCAGGAATTGAGTCTGTCTAAATCCTCCTGAAGTTCCCTGACGTCTACGTTAGAATCAATTATCCTACCTATCTTCGTGTCATCGGCGAATTTGCTCATATCACTAGTAATTCCCTCATCAAGGTCATTGATATATATTATAAATAACAACGGGCCTAAGACTGATCCCTGTGGAACACCACTTGTTACAGATCCCCACTCGGATTTAACCCCATTTATGCACACTCTCTGCTTCCTATTGGTGAGCCATGACTCGATCCATGACAGCACTTTTCCCCCAATGCCATGAGCTGCCACTTTCTTTAACAGTCTCTGGTGCGGTACTCTATCAAAAGCCTTACTAAAGTCTAAATAAACAATATCGAATTCTTTATCGTGATCAACAGCCTCAAAAGCTTTACTGAAGAAGGTTAATAAATTAGATAGGCAGGAACGGCCCCTCGTGAATCCATGCTGGGTATCATTAATCAAATTATGGTTATCTAGATGGCTTCTAATAATATCAGCTATAATTGACTCTAGTAATTTGCCTACAATTGAGGTCAGGCTTATTGGGCGGTAGTTTGACGGTAGTGACTTGTCCCCTGCTTTAAAAATAGGAATTACATTAGCCATCTTCCACATATCAGACACTACACCTGTTTGAAGAGATAAATTAAAAATGTTAGATATTGGTTCACAGAGTTCCATTTTGCTTTCCCTTAAGAACCCTTGCAAAAAGCTCATCAGGACCCGGCGATTTATTTTGTTTCAGTTGGTCCAGCTGTTTCATAATCATTTCGCTAGTGACTGTGATATTACATAATTTATCTTCTTCTGGGCCTCTGTAAAAATTAATTACTGGGATATTATTTATGTCTTCCTGTGTGAAAACCGAGAGAAAATAATTATTAAAAATAGAGCACATATCATTCTCCTTGTCAGTAAGATGCCCAAAGTTATTTTTAAGGGACCTATCTTATCCCTAACTTTGTTCTATAAACCTGGAAAAAACTTTTGGGTTAGTTTTTGAATCCTAGCAACTTTAATTTCATAGTCCGTTTAGCTTTTCTTATTCCCTTTTAACGTCCCTCTTAATGTCAGTATACTGATTTACAAGATTACCCTCACCTCTTTTTATGCGCCTATAAATTCCTTTCTTCTGCCCAAAAATATTTGAGCCTATTATTCATCCATTTTGGGTCATTTCTACTTGATCTAATTTCTTTATACGAGATAAATGTTCTTTGGGCAGCCTGTATAGTGTTAAGAAAACTGTCATATTGATACCTCTCTTCTTCATCCCAGTCCACAGTTGATAAGTGTTCTCTAAGTCCATTATAATCTGCTAAGCGAAAATCTGGGACCATTACTGAATTATCCCTACTATCATACATCCATTCAATGCTAAAGGTAATTGACTTGTGGTCGCTTGAGTTGAGTTCCTCTGTAATTTCTAAATTATTAACAAGGGTTTCCTTGCTTGCCAGAACCAAGTCAAGTAGGTTATTTCCCCTTGTAGGTTCTGTTACAAACTGCTTCAAAAAGCAATCCTGAACTACTTCTAAAAAGTCGTTAGATTCTAAATTCCCTGTCATGAAATTCCAATCAATCTGACTAAAGTTAAAGTCCCCAAGAATTACTACGTTATCGTGTCCTGTGGCCTTAACAATTTCCTCCCAAAGTAGTCTCCCTTGTTCCCTATCTAAGTTTGGAGGACGGTAAATCACGCCTAAAATCAATTTTTCACACCCCTCTGAAAATTCTATCCAGACAGACTCTGTATGTGTTAATTCAGACTTTATACCCGTTTTTATGCAACAATTTAAATGATCACGGACATAGAGTGCCACCCCACCCCCTTTCCCGATACTTCTGTCTACTTGGAACAATTTAAAACCCTGAATGTGACATTCGGCAGGCAAGTCCCGATTTTATAAATTTATAAATTCGAGGGATATTTTCATTACCAAGGACTAGTACCTTACACTTGTCCACATTGAACTTCATCTGCCACTTTTCAGACCAAGACATTAATTTGTCCAAATCCTCCTGGAGTTCACTGGTATCCTCCTCAGAATGAATCATACGGCCTATTTTTGTATCATCAGCAAATTTACTCATGTCACTTGCAATTCCTTCATCAAGGTCATTTATGTAAATTATGAACAACAATGGGCCTAAAACTGATCCTTGTGGAACGCCACTAGTGACTAATCCCCATTCAGATTTGACCCCATTAATGGAAACTCTCTGCTTTCTATTGGTAAGCCATGCCTCTATCCATGCTAGAACTTTACCTCCTATACCATGAGCTGCCACCTTTCTTAAGAGTCTCTTGTGAGGTACTCTATCGAAGGCCTTACTGAAATCAAGTAAACTATATCATATTCTTTATCACTGTCTACTGCCTCAAATGTTTTATTGAAAAACGTCAGTAAATTTGTTAGGCAGGAACGACCTCTCGTGAACCCATGCTGAGATTCATTAATCAAATTATGTTCTTCAAGGTGACTTCTAATAATATCAGCTATAATTGATTCTAATAATTTGCCTACTATAGATGTGAGGCTTATTGGACGGTAATTTGATGGAATTGACTTATCCCCTGATTTGAATATAGGAACTACATTAGCTATCTTCACATCTCTGGCACAATACCAGTTAGGATGGACGTATTAAACACATTCGTTAATGGCTGACTAAGTTCCATCTTGCATTCTTTAAGTACCCTGGAAACAACTCGTCGGGTCCCGGGGACTTATTTTGCTTCAGTTTATCTATCTGTTTGATAACCATGTCCCTTCAAAAACTTTACCTCCTATACCATGAGCTACCTTTTTAAAAATTTTTGGAAATTTTTTCGAAGGGCCCTTTCTGAAATCAAGTAAACTATATCATATTCTTTTCACTTTTTCTCTGCCTCAAATGTTTTTGAAAAACGTCAGTAAATTTGTTAAAGGGAAGGAAAGACCCTCGTGAACCCAAAGTGGGTTCATTAAAACAAATTAAAAAAATTTTAAAAGGGGACTTCTAATAATATCGCTATAATTTATTCTAATAATTTCC
>WNWK01046393.1:0-14338 GCA_009830355.1 Cherax destructor
CTGAAAAGTGTAATACATATATGCAAAGGGAATAACAACAGTTTTGGTCTCATAAGAACATAAGAAAGGAAGAACACTGCAACAGGCCTACTGGCCCATACTTGGCAGGTCCATATCAAAACCAACCAACCAACAAAACTATTTGTCCAACCCATCCCCATCGCCAAACAAGGATCAAACCACGACAACCCCCCAAACCATTGTGCAAGTCCCATTCAAATCCAACCCTCTCACTCATAAGAACACAGAAATAAGGAACACTGCAGCAAGCCAACTGGTCCACATTAGGCAGTTCCCCCTCAAACCCAAAACCAATCCCACAAACAAAAACTCCTGCCCAACCCACCTACTCCATCCATGGAATATGCTTTGATAATCAGGGCACTATAAAAGAGGGTACTGAAGGAGCTGAAGCACCTGGTCCTTCACCAGGGCACTGAATGAGCCGAAGCACCTGGTCCTTCAACAGGGCACTGAGGGAGCCAAAGCACCTGGTCCATCACCAGGGCACTGAATGAGCCGAAGAACCTGGTCCATCACCAGGCCGTTGAAGGAGCAGAATCACCTGGTCCATCACCAGAATGGATATAGATTCATTGGAGAACATACAAAGAAGAATGACTAAAATGATTTACAGTATAAGAAATCTCCCGTATGAAGATAGACTTAGAGCGTTGAATCTCCACTCTCTGGAGAGACGTAGAATGAGGGGAGATATCATCGAGGTGTACAAGTGGATGATGGCCATAAACAAAGGAGATATTAATAAAATACTGAGGATATCGAACCAAGTAAGAACCAGAAATAACGGATTTAAATTGGATAAATTTTGATTTAGAAAGGACATAGGCAAGTACTGGTTTGCGAACAGAGTTGTAGATGCGTGAAATTATCTTCCAAGTAGGGTGATAAAAGCTAGGACCTTGGGTGGCTTTAAAAAGAGATTGGACAAATATATGAGTGGGAGTTGCTGGATTTGATTAGTGTAATGAGTACGGGAATAAATTCTTAGGTAGTGGTGGTTTTGATAAGAACTTGCCTTGTATGGGCCAGTAGGCCTTCCGCAGTGTTCCTCCATTCTTATGTTATGTTCTAAGAGTGGAAAGAGCGGATAGTAGACACATCCCCAGATATTGTAGCAATAACTGAGTCCAAGCTCACGGATGCATTAACAAATGCGGTTTTCAAAGAAAGAGATCAAATATAAAAAAGGAAGACAGGGAACAGAGGAGGTACAGCAGTAGTGTTGCTATCGGGAACCAGTGAAGTTTTTTAGGTGAGCAGAATATATGATGACAGGTCGACCGACTACATAACTGACACAATTATAACTGGGAGACCCAAGGTGGTAACAGCAGTGACGTACAACCTACCATTAAAGAAGATACCAAGGCAGAATTATGACAAAAGGGCGTCGATGGGCACGTTTGTAGACCTGGCTAGAAGATTCCACATGGACAATGCAAAACTAAGGGAACTTGACAAAAAGACAGGGAAAGAAATAACGCAGCTTGTAGGAGAAAAATGCCAGGTGTCTGAAGGAAAATTAATACCCAGAAACAGAAGAAGGAAGGGAAAGAAGAGTGTGAATCCTTGGAACACAATGAGGTAGGAGACAAAAGCTAAACGATTAAGTGCATAGAAGAAAAAATAGTAACCAAAGAATACAACAAAATAGAGAAGCACCAGAACAAATATACGTGTATTAGAAAAGATGCTGAACAGAAATATGGAAATGACAGCATGGAAAGCCTAATTTGTGTCACAGTTGATGAACAGTCACAGGAGAAAAAAAAAACTGTGAAGGATCAGGAAATAAGGCTGACGAAGAAACGATAAGAGATTACTAGGAATGATAAGGAAGTTTGTGAATAGGTAAACAAAAAAATTAGGGAGATATTTACATTGGAATTAGAAACATTGCCATGGAGTCCAAGAGGTAGAGTGAGTTGATGTGTTGTGGACACAGTACACACAACAGGAGGAGAGGCGAAGTATGTACTGAACGAGTTAGATAACCCAAAGACAATGGAACAAAACAACATATCTTCATGACCTCGGACAAAGGTCGCCGAGGAGCTGCGTGAACCACTGGCAGCGATCTTCAAGTCATTTGAAACAGGGCATAATCAAGAGGTCTGGAAAATAGCGAATGAAGTCCCAATATTTAAAAAAGGGACAGATATGTGACAGTGAGCTACAGACCAGTGTCACTGACTTATATATATAGTATGCAAGGTTATGGAAAAGATAATCAGAAGAGTAATGGAGCACCTGGAAAGGAGAGAATTCATGAGTGACAAACAGAATGGTTCTCTAGATGGTATATCCTGTCCCAAATTTCCTAGTTCTCTGTCAAGGGCTGGGATGGAAGACATTGTTAGCCGGCTTGACAACATCATGCATGGTAATGAAATCAATCCTATTATCTGCCTCAGTGCTGGAGGCAATGATGTAGCCAAGCGTAGTAGTGAGGATTTAGTTAGTAGGTATAAGGCAGCAATAGACATCATTAGGAAGAAGGGAGGGAGCCCTGTTATATGTGGCATTTTGCCAAGAAGGGGTGTTGGAAATGAATGGCTGTCCAGAGCGATTGGTATAAATTGCTGGCTGTACAAACACTGTAAGGATAATGCAGTCCCATTCATTGACAACTGGGACCACTTCTATGGCCGAAATGACATGTATGCCAGGGATGGGGTTCACTTATCCAGGGAAGGTGTAGGATTTCTCGCTAGCTCAGTTGAGGATGTTGTTAGGGCTTTAAACTAGGATTAGTTAGAGGTATGGGTTTAGGAATGGTAAATAATGAGGGCCAAAATATTGATTCATGCTTTGATATCATAAATCTTAACAATAACAGTAATCGAGTGACACAGGGTAATGATAGTAACAGAAATTGTGTAAAACAAAAGCTGAAAAAGGTTCACAAGAAGATACATATCAATGTATTTTATACTAACTGTCGAAGCGCCAGAAATAAAATTAACCAATTACGTTTGGTAGCATGTGCTGGGAACTTTGATGTCATTGCAATAACTGAAACATGGTATAATACCAAGAGTCGGGATATGATTGCTGAGTGTCATATTCAGGGGTTTAAGTTGTTCCATGTAGATAGATATAATGGAAAGGGGGTGGAGTTGCATTGTATGTACGAGAAAATATAAATCGCATTCGCAACATCAACATCAGAAACAAGAAACTCTCCAGCCTTGATGTAACATCCCTATTCACCAAAGTACCTACTACACAAGCTATCGATCTCTTGCGCAGGAAAATTGACGACTCGCTTGATCTTCCTCTTCCAGCCAGCGATTTCATCGACCTTGTTGAACTATGTGTGGGCTTTACATGTTTCTCTTTCGAAAACCAACTCTTTCAGCACACTTTTGGACTACCCATGGGATCGCCACTTAGTGCCGTCCTTGCGAACCTATATATGGAACATTTGGAAGCCGAGCGATTTTCTACTATTATTCCCTCTTCTGTCACCTGGCTTCGTTATGTTGACGACATTCTCATCATAACTCCCAGACGCTTCAACGTTCAAGCTCTCCAACACGAACTCAACCAGGTTGAGCCATCAATTCAGTTTACACTAGAAGAAGAAGTCGACAACACTCTTCCTTTCCTTGATGTTCTTCTCTGCAAAGCTGACCATGAACTTCGTTTTAAAGTCTATCGAAAACCTACCAATCAACACGATCTTCTCCACTTCTACTCTCACCACGACACCAAAATTAAACGTGGTGTAATTATAGGCTTTTTCCTGCGCGCACTCAGAATCTGCAGCAGTGAGTTCCTTGAAGAAGAATGCTCCCTCATTGAACAAGTTTTTCCAAACTTCACTATCCTCGTCACTTCATTAGAGACTGCAGACGACGGGCATTAAACATCTTCAACACACCCAGAGAAGACACTGCTGAGAAGAGATACATAGTCCTTCCCACCAACTCCATTTCCAAACAAGTTTCCAACATTTTTCTAAGACCTCATTCCAGTATCCACCTCTACATCCACCACCATCAAGGACATTACCAGTAACAGACAGGAAAAGCTTCAATCCACGGCAGGGGTATACACAATCCCTTGTAATGGCTGCAGCAAATTATACGTTGGCGAAACATCCAGAGACCTACAAACACGCATTTCAGAACACCAGTACGCAGGCAGATCTGACGACTCAAGAAATGCCTGTGTTCAACACCGAAATTTACACAACCATTTAATCAACTACAGAAACGCAAGACTCATCGCCAGAGAAGACAACACGCAATACCGAAGAATCCTAGAATCATCACTCATCTGTATATCCAACAACTTCAACCAGAACAACGGCTTCTACAACATAGCTGAACCTATTGCCAAGAAACTTCTTCAACGCTATCCCACCTAGAACTCAAGAATGGTACACTGCAGGTCCTTTAAGTCACACAATGTTTTTAACTATCACACTACTTTTAAGACTGTCACATGCAGCTTTCTCCACCTGACCCAGCATTCTCCACCTGACTGTACCCTATATATATCTCCATGTTGCTCATTTTCCAGGTAGATCTGTCTGTGACTCGATAAAGCCCACTGCGTGGGCGAAACGTTGTCAATAAAGGATCACATTATACTGCTTATGTGTTTATTTTTATTTGATCGGTAATCTGGAGTCCAGTGACTTTATGGAAGTAGTTCAGGACTGTTTTCTGAAGCAGTGTGTGACGGAGCCTACCAGAGGTAATAATTTGCTCGACCTAGTCTTGTCAAATAAAGAAACTCTTGTAAATAATCTGGAGATCACTGAAGAGCTTGGCGCAAGTGATCACAAATCCATTACTTTTAATATTACATGGGACTTCGAGAATAGGGATAATACGGTAAAAGTTCCTGATTTTCGTTCTGCCGATTATATTGGACTTAGGGAACACCTGTCTAATCTCGACTGGGGTAATCTAGCTAACGATTACGATGGGATCTGTGTTTATGATTTTTTTCTTAATAATGTACAACGTGTTAAGTAAAAGGACACAAATGCAACTAATGTGACATTTTATTGTGGCAACGTTTCGCTCTCCAGGAGCTTTTTCAAGCCGTTACAAACGATATATGGACACAGATGGTATATATATACTCTCCAAGTGAGGTGTAATACTAGTGGTAGTAGAAGTAGTAGTGATATAAGCCGTAGTAGTAGTAATAGTAATACAATAAGGTAGAACAATCAATTTTGCACATGAGTAAAATGTGATAAAACAATTACATGGGTAGTATAAAATAGGTTAGACAAATATTTCTTCTGGAGGTTGGAATAGAGAAGGCCTGTAGGAGTGTTTCACATCTACGATGTGCTTGTGTTGAAATAGCAGGAAAGACTATGTGATGGTAGGGTTCACTGTTTTCAGGAGGATTCTTGCTAAGACTTCAGAGATGGTGAAGCTGCCTTTGTTTTGTTTAATTGTTTTAGAAACAGCGATAAGTGCTGATTCAAGGCACTTGCGTTTACGGAAATTAGTTTCTTTGATTACTAGTCGGGCGTCTTTGAATTTCATGAGATGATTGTTGGAATTTCGGTGTTGTACGCAGGCGTTGTTCAGGTTATCGTTCCTACATGCATTAATATGTTCATTGAGGCGTGTTTCGAGGTTTCTTGCTGTTTCTCCTACATAAATTCTGTCACAGCCTCCACAGGGTATAGTGTAGACCCCTGCGTTGACTGGTTCAAGGTGCTTGGATTTTGTCCTGGTTAGATCCTTTATAGAAGTACTGGAAGCGATGGCGACTCTAGTGTTAGCTTGTGCAAATACGGCTTGAAAAAGCTCCTGGAGAGCGAAACGTTGCCACAATAAAATGTCACATTAGTTGCATTTGTGTCCTTTTACTTAACATATTGTCGGTAATTCTACCAATATTATTACAATGTACAACGTGCACAGAGTATGTTTATTTCCCAGAGAGAATATAGGTCAAATAATAACGATCCCAAATGGATTAACAGGAGGCTAAAACATCTATTAGGGGAGAAAAGAGGAATTTATAGGCGCATCAAAAGAGGAGATGTTAACCTTATTGACCAATATGTTCAGTTGAAAAGAAAAGTAAAAAAGGAGATTAGAAAGGCTAAACGTGACTATGAGATTAAGGTTGCTAATGAATCAAAGACTAATCCAAAAGGGTTCTTTCAAGTGTATAGGACGAAGGTGAGGGAAAAGGTAGGACCTCTGAAAATTGGGAATGAACAGCTGACGGATAACGAACTGGAAATGTGTTCTCTATTTAATGACTATTTTTTGTCAGTCTTTACACAAGAAGACGTAAATGAGATTCCAGAAATTAACAATTATTCAGTTCTTGAAGAATTCAAATTAACTAATATTACTGTCACGAGGGACATGGTTATCAAACAGATAGATAGACTGAAGCAAAATAAGTCCCCGGGACCCGACGAGTTGTTTTCCAGGGTACTTAAATAATGCAAAATGGAACTTAGTCAGCCATTAACGAATGTGTTTAATACGTCCATCCTAACTGGTGTTGTGCCAGAGATGTGGAAGATAGCAAATGTAGTTCCTATATTCAAATCAGGGGTTAAGTCCATTCCATCAAATTACCGTCCAATAAGCCTCACGTCTATAGTAGGCAAATTATTAGAATCAATTATAGCTGATATTATCAGAAGTCACCTTGAAGAACATAATTTGATTAATGAATCTCAGCATGGGTTCACGAGAGGTCGTTCCTGCCTGACAAATTTACTGACGTTTTTCAATAAAACATTTGAGGCAGTAGACAGTGATAAAGAATATGATATAGTTTACTTGGATTTCAGTAAGGCCTTCGATAGAGTACCTCACAAGAGACTCTTAAGAAAGGTGGCAGCTCATGGTATAGGAGGTAAAGTTCTAGCATGGATAGAGGCATGGCTTACCAATAGAAAGCAGAGAGTTTCCATTAATGGGGTCAAATCTGAATGGGGATTAGTCACTAGTGGCGTTCCACAAGGATCAGTTTTGGGCCCATTGTTGTTCATAATTTACATAAATGACCTTGATGAAGGAATTGCAAGTGACATGAGTAAATTTGCTGATGATACAAAATTAGGCCGTATAATTCATTCTGAAGAGGATACCAGTGAACTCCAGGAGGATTTGGACAAATTAATGTCTTGGTCTGAAAAGTGGCAGATGAAGTTCAATGTGGACAAGTGTAAGGTGCTAGTCGTTGGTAATGAAAATATCCCTCGAATTTATAAACTAGGTGAAGTTGAGCTTGATCATACAGAATGTGAAAAAGACTTGGGAGTCATGGTAAGCAGAAATCTAAAGCCAAGACAACAGTGCCTAAGTGTGCGCAATAAGGCTAACAGATTACTAGGATTTATTTCAAGAAGTATAAGCAACAGAAGTCCAAAAGTTATTTTACAGCTCTATACATCACTAGTGAGACCTCATTTGGATTATGCAGCTCAGTTTTGGTCTCCTTACTACAGGATGGATATAGATTCATTGGAGAACATACAAAGAAGAATGACTAAAATGATTTACAGTATAAGAAATCTCCAGTATGAAGATAGACTTAGAGCATTGAATCTCCACTCTCTGGAGAGACGTAGAATGAGGGGAGATATCATCGAGGTGTACAAGTGGATGATGGGCATAAACAAAGGAGATATTAATAAAATACTGAGGATATCGAACCAATTAAGAACCAGAAATAACGGATTTAAATTGGATAAATTTAGATTTAGAAAGGACATAGGCAAGTACTGGTTTTCGAACAGAGTTGTAGATGCGTGGAACAATCTTCCGAGTAGGGTGATAGAGGCTAGGACCTTGGGTGGCTTTAAAAAGAGATTGGACAAATATATGAGTGGGAGGGGCTGGGTTTGATTGGTGTCGTGAGTACGGGAATAAATTCTTAGGTAGTGGTGGTTTTGATAAGGACCTGCCTTGTATGGGCCAGTAGGCCTTCTGCAGTGTTCCTCCATTCTTATGTTCTTATGTTCTTTTTGATAAAAAAATTCCCCCCAAAATGCTGACGGATGTGTCTATAAGATTCCCTGTAAAATATGCCAACGTCTGCCAACGATGTTGGCAGACGTAGGAGTGAGGAGCTGATTAGCAGCTATAGGTCAGCAATAGACAGAATTAGGAAGAAGGGTGGGAACCTTGTCATATGTGGTGTTTTGCCAAGGAGGGGAGTTGAATGTGTATGGTTGTCTAGGGCAATTAGTGTCAATTGCCGGCTGGACAAATACTGTAAGGAAAATGCAGTAGCATTCATTGCCTAACTAATCTATTAACTTTTTTTCAGTAAGGCTTTTGAGGCAGTTGATCATGATAAAGAATTCGATATTGTTTATTTGGATTTTGGTAAGGCTTTTGATAGAGTACCACATCAGAGACTATTAAAGAAAGTGGCTGCTCACGGCATTGGGGGAAAAGTGTTTTCATGGATCGAATCATGGCTCACCAATAGGAAGCAGAGGGTGTGCATTAATGGGGTTAAATCTGAGTGGGGATCTGTAACAAGTGGCGTTCCACAGGGATCGGTTTTGAGCCCGTTGTTGTTTATAATATATATAAATGACCTTGACGAGGGAATTACTAGTGATATGAGCAAATTCGCTGATGACACGAAGATAGGTAAGATAATCGATTCAGACGTAGATGTCACGGAACTTCAGGAGGATTAAGACAAACTCAATTTCTTGTCAGATAAATGGCAGATGCAGTTCAATGTAGATAAATGCAAAGTTCTAAAGCTCGGGAATGTTCATAACCTTAGCACCTACCAGCTTAATAAAGTTGAACTCAGCCGTACAGAATGCGAAAAGGATTTGGGGGTTATGATAAGCAGCAACCTCAAACCAAGTCAGCAATGCCTAAGCGTAAGAAATAAAGCAAATAGATTACTGGGATTTATATCAAGAAGTGTAAGCAACAGAAGTCCAGCGGGTATATTACAGCTTTATACATCATTAGTAAGGCCTCACCTAGATTACGCAGCTCAGTTCTGGTCTCCATTTTACAGAATGGATATAAATTCGTTAGTCTTGTGTGCTCTCTGTGAATCTGAAGATGTCCTCTCTTGAGCTACTCTACCAGCAGCTGAAGGAAGAACTGAGGGTAGCTAAGCTTGAGATACAGCGACTGACTGAGGAAAACAAGAGGATTCGTAGTAATCCTCCTGTTGAGAATACTCAAGCCAAGAAAGGAACCTGGACAGTGGCTAAAACGCATGGGACAAAGTTAAGGATCAAGAGGACGGGTGGAGAGGTAGAAACAATGAAGACCCAGGGGAATGTTGTGGAAACATCGAACCCATTCTCCGTGCTACCCGATGAATGTGAGTCGACTTCTGGGAGCGTCACGACGAACGACACCAAGGAAGGTAAAAACATTGTTGTTGTTGGGGACAGTCAGGTTAGGTACATGGATAGGGCTTTCTGTTTGATTGATAGGAGTAGGAGACAGAGGGTTTGCTTTCCTGGGGCTGGGATGGAGGATATTGTTAACCGTCTGGACGACATCATGAGAGGTAATGGGAGCAATCCTATTATCTGTCTCAGTGCTGGAGGCAACGATGTTGGCAGACGTAGGAGTGAGGACCTGACTAGCAGGTTTAGGTCAGCAATAGACATAATTAGGAAGAAGGGTGGGAACCCTGTCATATGTGTATTTTGCCAAGGAGAGGAGTTGGAAATGAATGGCTGTCCAGGGCAATTGGTGTCAATTGCTGGCTGGACAAATACTGTAAGGAAAATTCAGTAACATTCATTGACAACTGGGACCTCTTCTATGGCAGAAATGACATGTATGCCAGGGATGGGGTTCACTTATCCAGGTCTGGGGTGGGGGCACTGGCAACTGCAGTGGAGGGAGCTGTTAGGGCTATAAACTAGAAAAAGTTAGTGGTAGGGGTTTTGGGGGGAAAACAGAGAAGTCCCAGTGTAGTAATATTATAAGTTCTAGGAGAACTAGTAATAGGCAGAATAAGGCGGATAGTGGAAAGCTAGTGACACTAGATGACAAGGACAGTAATAGGTATAGTGGAAAAACAGAGATGAGCAGGAAGGGTAAAGAGAAAGGAGGGTCTTTAAATATATATTACACCAATAGTCGTAGTGCTAGGAATAAGATGGACGAGTTGAGATTAGTTGCAAGTACGGGTAATATTGATGTTTTTGCAATAACTGAGACATGGTTAAATATGAAAAATCGGGACTTGCCTGCCGAATGTCACATTCAGGGTTTTAAATTGTTCCAAGTAGACAGAAGTATCGGGAAGGGGGGTGGGGTGGCACTCTATGTCCGTGATCATTTAAATTGTTGCATAAAAACGGGTATAAATTCTGAATTAACATATACAGAATCTGTCTGGATAGAATTTTCAGAGGGGTGTGAAAAATTGATTTTAGGCGTGATTTACCGTCCTCCAAACTTAGATAGGGAACAAGGGAGACTACTTTGGGAGGAAATTGTTAAGGCCACAAGGCACGATAACGTAGTAATTCTAGGGACTTTAACTTTAGTCAGATTGATTGGAATTTCTTGACAGGAATTTAGAATCTAACGACTTTTAGAAGTAGTTCAGGATTGCTTTTTGAAGCAGTTTGTAGCAGAACCTACAAGGGAAAATAACCTACTTGACTTGGTTCTGGCAAGCAAGGAAACCCTTGTTAATAATTTAGAAATTACAGAGGAACTCGGCTCAAGCGACCATAAGTCAAAAAAAAAATTACCTTTAGCATTGAATGGTTGTATGATAGTAGGGATAATTCAGTAACGGTCCCAGATTTCGCTTAGCAGATTATAATGGACTTAGAGAACACTTTTCAACTGTGGACTGGGGTGAAGAAGAGAGGTATCAATATGACAGTTTTCTTAACACTATACAGGCTGCCCAAAGAACATTTATCCCGTATAAAGAAATTAGATCAAGTAGAAATGACCCAAAATGGATGAATAATAGGCTCAAATATCTTTTAGGGCAGAAGAAAGGAATTTATAGGCGCATAAAAAGAGGTGAGGGTCATCTTATAAATCAGTATACTGACATTAAGAGGGACATTAAAAGGGAATAAGAAAAGCTAAACGGGACTATGAAATTAAAGTTGCTAGGGATTCAAAAACTAACCCAAAAGTTTTTCCAGGTTTATAGAACAAAAGTTAGGGATAAGATAGGTCCCCTTAAAATAACTTTGGTCATCTTACTGACAAGGAGAATGATATGTGCTCTATTTTTAATAATTATTTTCTCTCGGTTTTCACACAGGAAGACATTAATAATATCCCAGTAATTAATTTTTATAGAGGCCCAGAAGAAGATAAATTATGTAATATCACAGTCACTAGCGAAATGGTTATGAAACAACTAGACCGACTGAAACAAAATAAATCGCCGGGTCCTGATGAGCTTTTTACAAGGGTTCTTAAGGAATGCAAAATGGAACTCTGTGAACCAATATCTAACATTTTTAATTTATCTCTTCAAACAGGTGTAGTGTCTGATATGTGGAAGATGGCTAATGTAATTCCTATTTTTAAAGCAGGGGACAAGTCACTACCGACTCATCGCCAGAGAAGATAACACGCAATACCGAAGAATCCTGGAATCATCACTTATCTGTATATCCAACAACTTCAACCAGAACAATGGCTTCTACAACATAGCTGAACCTATTGCCAAGAAACTTCTTCAACGCTATAACGCTATCCCACCTAGAACTCAAGAATGGAACACTGCAGGTCCTTTAAGTCACACAAGGTTTTAAACTATCACACTACTTTTAAGACTGTCACATGCAGCTTTCTCCACCTGACCCAGCATTCTCCACCTGACTATACCCTATATATATTCATGTTACTCATTTTCCAGGTAGATCTGTCTGTGACTCGATAAAGCCCACTGCGTGGGCGAAACGTTGTCAATATAGGATCACTTATGTGTTTATTTTTCCAACGACGAATGACAAAGTTAATTCATAGCATTAGAAATCTTCCGTATGAAGAAAGATTGAAGACCCTTAAATTACATTCACTTGTAAGACGAAGAATGAGGGAAGACATGATCGAGGTATATAAGTGGAAGTTGGGTATTAATAAGGGGGATATAATTAAGGTCTTGAGGATATCTCTGGGACCTCTTCTATGGCAGAAATGACATGTATGCCAGGGATGGGGTTCACTTATCCAGGTCTGGGGTGGGGGCACTGGCAACTGCAGTGGAGGGAGCTGTTAGGGCTTTAAACTAGAAATAGTTAGTGGTATGGGTTTTGGGGGGGAAACAGAGAAGTCCCAGTGTAGTAATATTATAAGTTGTAGGAGAACTAGTAATAGGCAGAATAAGGTAGATAGTGGAAAGCTAGTGACACTAGATGACAAGGACAGTAATAGGTATAGTGGAAAAACAGAGATGAGCAGGAAGGGTAAGAGAAAGGAGGGTCTCTAAATATATATTACACCAATAGTCGTAGTGCTAGGAATAAGATGGACGAGTTGAGATTAGTTGCAAGTACGGGTAATATTGATGTTTTGCAATAACTGAGACATGGTTTAATATGAAAAATCGGGACTTGCCTGCCGAATGTCACATTCAGGGTTTTAAATTGTTCCAAGTAGACAGAAGTATCGGGAAAGGGGGTGGGGTGGCACTCTATGTCCGTGATCATTTAAATTGTTGCATAAAAACGGTATAAAGTCTGAATTAACACATACATAGTCTGTCTGGATAGAATTTTCAGAGGGGTGTGAAAAATAGATTTTAGGCGTGATTTACCGTCCTCCAAACTTAGATAGGGAACAAGGAGACTACTTTGGGAGGAAATTGTTAAGGCCACAAGACACGATAACGTAGTAATTCTAGGGAACTTTAACTTTAGTCAGATTGATTGAATTTCATGACAGGGAATTTAGAATCTAACGACTTTTTAGAAGTAGTTCAGGATTGCTTTTGAAGCAGTTTGTAACAGAACCTACAAGGGAAATAACCTACTTGACTTGGTTCTGGCAAGCAAGGAAACCCTTGTTAATAATTTAGAAATTACAGAGGAACTCGGCTCAAGCGACCACAAGTCAATTACCTTTAGCATTGAATGGATGTATGATAGTAGGGATAATTCAGTAATGGTCCCAGATTATCGCTTAGCAGATTATAATGGACTTAGAGAACACTTATCAACTGTGGACTGGGGTGAAGAAGAGAGGTATCAATATGACAGTTTTCTTAATACTATACAGGCTGCCCAAAGAACATTTATCCCGTATAAAGAAATTAGATCAAGTAGAAATGACCCAAAATGGATGAATAATAGGCTCAAATATCTTTTAGGGCAGAAGAAAGGAATTTATAGGCGCATAAAAAGAGGTGAGGGTCATCTTATAAATCAGTATACTAACATTAAGAGGGACGTTAAAATGGAAATAAGAAAAGCTAAACGGGACTATGAAATTAAAGTTGCTAGGGATTCAAAAACTAACCCAAAAGTTTTCCAGGTTTATAGAACAAAAGTTAGGGATAAGATAGGTCCCTTAAAAATAACTTTGGGCATCTTACTGACAAGGAGAATGATATGTGCTCAATTTTTAATAATTATTTTCTCTCGGTTTTCACACAGGAAGACATTAATAATATCCCAGTAATTAATTTTTACAGAGGCCCAGAAGAAGATAAATTATGTAATATCACAGTCACTAGCGAAATGATTATGAAACAGCTGGACCGACTGAAACAAAATAAATCGCCGGGTCCTGATGAGCTTTTTGCAAGGGTTCTTAAGGAATGCAAAATGGAACTCTGTGAACCAATATCTAACATTTTTAATTTATCTCTTCAAACAGGTGTAGTGTCTGATATGTGGAAGATGGCTAATGTAATTCCTATTTTTAAAGCAGGGGACAAGTCACTACCGTCAAACTACCGCCCAATAAGCCTGACCTCAATTGTAGGCAAATTACTAGAGTCAATTATAGCTGATATTATTAGAAGCCATCTAGATAACCATAATTTGATTAATGATACCCAGCATGGATTCACGAGGGCCGTTCCTGCCTATCTAATTTATTAACCTTCTTCAGTAAAGCTTTTGAGGCTGTTGATCACGATAAAGAATTCGATATTGTTTATTTAGACTTTAGTAAGGCTTTTGATAGAGTACCGCACCAGAGACTGTTAAAGAAAGTGGCAGCTCATGGCATTGGGGGAAAAGTGCTGTCATAGATCGAGTCATGGCTCACCAATAGGAAGCAGAGAGTGTGCATAAATGGGGTTAAATCCGAATAGGGACTTGTAACAAGTGGTGTTCCACAGGGATCAGTCTTAGGCCCATTGTTATTTATAATATATA
>WNWK01046394.1:0-14337 GCA_009830355.1 Cherax destructor
TAGTCATACTCCCGGTTACTTGTTTACGTACCAGTCGGCCTCCCCCCTCTGTCACGTGACCGACCTAACTTTAGCTTACCACACCGTGGTATTGGCAGTAGGTTCACACACCCTCTCCTGGTTGGGAGTAGATTCGCTCTCTCTTGACGATCATATACTCTCTCATGAGTTGATCCAGGCTCTCAGCCTTAATACAAATTCCCAACTCAAGGATATCTAATATACCTGTGTCGTTATTGAGACTATATCAGTTGCTACATTTTTGTAGTGTATCTTTGTTTTACACTGAAAGAGAACTTTGTAACATACTCTAAGTATTTATGTATGTATTAAAGGGCATGACTTTTACTAAGTTGGATCAATCTAATAATCCCATTATAAATAAAAGGTGGCTATTTTCTAAAGAACAATTAGAATAGAGCCTGAGTCGACGTGTTACGAGGGGGCCAAAACAGGCTCATAGATGAAGCCCTGATCGTAACAGTGTGACTACTAAATAAGCTACCATGGGCCCAAAGAAAGCTCCTAGTGCCACTTCTTTGGTAAAGAAAGTGAGGAACACTATAGAAATGAAGAAATAATAGAAAAATATGATAGTGAAAGTGAGAAACACGATGGAGTTTAAGAGTGTAGCAGGCATGCAGGGAGTGTAGCAGGCATGCAGGGAGTGTAGCAGGCATGCAGGGAGTGTAGCATGAATGCAAAGAGTGTAGCAGGCATGCAGGGAGTGTAGCATGCATGCAGGGAGTGTAGCATGCATGCAGGGAGTGTAGCAGGTATGCAGGGAGTGTAGCATGTATGCAGGGAGTGTAGCATGTATGCAGGGAGTGTAACAGGCATGCAGGGAGTGTAGCAGGCATGCAGGGAGTGTAGCAGGCATGCAGGGAGTGTAGCATGTATGCAGGGAGTGTAGCATGTATGCAGGGAGTGTAACAAGTATGCAGGGAGTGTAGCATGTATGCAGGGAGTGTAACAGGTATGCAGGGAGTGTAGCTTGTATGCAGGGAGTGTAACAGGTATGCAGGGAGTGTAGCATGTATGCAGGGAGTGTAGCATGTATGCAGGGAGTGTAGCATGTATGCAGGGAGTGTAACAGGTATGCAGGGAGTGTAGCATGTATGCAGGGAGTGTAACAGGTATGCAGAGAGTGTAGCAGGTATGCAGGGAGTGTAACATGTATGCAGGGAGTGTAGCATGTATGCAGGGAGTGTAGCATGTATGCAGGAGTGTAACAGGTATGCAGGGAGTGTAACAGGTATGCAGGGAGTGTAGCAGGTATGCAGGGAGTGTAGCATGTATGTAGGGAGTGTAGCAGGCAGGGAGGGAGTGTAGCAGGCAGGGAGGGAGTGTAGCAGGCAGGGAGGGAGTGTAGCAGGCATGCAGGGAAGTGACCCCGGATAAGGACTTGGTACCTAGAGTCCTTATGGAGGGGGATTCCCCTTCCAAAAATTAGGGTCTCTTCCCTCTCCCATCTTCCCTCTCTCCCATCCAGCAACATCAGTCTTCAATAAAGGTAAGTGCCACATTCAGTTCATTCATTTGTGCATGTAAATCTATCTTTAAGGCCCCCCAAAAAAAATTTTTCCAAACTTCTGGGTTTCTGAAACGGATTAATTGAATTTCCATTATTTCTTATGGGGAAAATAGTTTTGGTTTTCGCCGATTTTGGTTTTAGCCGATCCATCTAGAACGGATTAAAACCGAAAACCGAGGGATGACTGTATGTAGTAGGCACAAGAATAAGTGTGAATGTTCTTTACGTTGAGTAGTTTTAGACTTTTGAATATTGGTGGAGTATGCTGTCTAGAGTGGGAATTTGTTATCATTCTGATTGCAGCCTTTTGCTGGGTTATGAGCGGTCTAAGGTGATTTAACACTTTGGGGGTCCAAGGACCCTCTCGAAACTCATTCTCATGGTCCAAGAATTTAAAAAAGAAAAAAAATTCTTATAAAATTATAGTTTTTTTTCTAAATCTAATAGGCTAAAAAATACATTTTTGCGATCAATACTTACCGAGATATAGAGGATTGAAGTTGACCAAAATTGAACCGCTTATGGCAACATCGCTGACTTCCGGTTGGCCGGTAATCGTTTTTTTTATTTCTTGAAGTTGTCTTCTTATCGATTTTAATTTTTTTTTTTCAAATAACTTTTATGGCCTGTGAGACCAATATAAGTGCAGTTTTTCAAATATTCACTCACTAATTATTACACAATAATGACAAAGTTTGTTATCACTATTTTGTTTACACAATGTATTTACAAATATTTACAATAACAAATATTGTTTATTCCTATTGTTCAATCATATACAGTCAACCCCCGGTTCTCGTCGGTAATCCGCTCCAGAGGGCCCATCGACCACCGGTTTAGTCGAACTCCGATTCTATTTTCCCCATAAGAAAAATTGGAAATAAAATTAATCCGTTCCAGACATCCAAAAGTATTAAAATAAAATATTTTTTAGAACTTTTTGACATTAAATTATACACAATTTTACAAAAAATTAAGAAATAAATACAGTAGACCGTCATTTAGTACGAGATTGTGTTACACGTTACGGGTATTGCACGATTGAAGAATTGCGGCACATTATTATCTAACATGACGTAAGAATGATATTACACGGTTCACGGGAGTGGAAAAATTTTTGAACGCACGGTAGCCCGCGGTGGGATAAACCATTGAGTCAGTGGGGGTCCTACTGAGGGTGGCTATGAGCCACATCAAGTGGTTAATGCTGACGAGAGAAGTGTTTTCTGGAAGAAAATGCCAACACGAACTTATATCAGTCAGCAAGAGAAAAGTGCACCAGTCTTCAAGACAGCAAAGGATCGCTTCACCTTGCTCCTTTTCGGTAATGCATCAGGTGATTTCAAGTGTAAGCCCAATCCTCGTGCTTAGAGGAAAAGGGAATTTGTTTTTCCTTCCCGCAAACTGTAAGTTTATTCAGATACATGGGGCCAGGAGCTGAGTATCGACCCCTGCAACCACAATTAGGTAAGTACATACAGTTACATTGATTATCATACATAGCAGCATATGTGTAGAGAACCTAGGATAACCCAAAAAAAGTCAGACAAAGGAAATAAGTCACTCTGACTTTTTTGGGTTATCCTAGGTTCTCTACACATATGCTGCTATGTATGATAATCTTCGTAACTGTATCTGTGTATACCTGAATAAACTTACAGTTTGCGGGAAAGAAAAACAAATAACCATTCCCACAAGCAGCCTTGTTGTTGTTCAGCGGGGGACACCACCGGCCATCCCCAGCTACCCTGGACCCCACCATCCCAGCATTCATACGTATTTCATACGCGTCAAAAAAAAGTCCTGAGAGAGTAAATTGTGTTTTGATCTTTAAATTAATATATCTTGTATCTCCCAAGCAATCAAAGTGTTGCTCAAAGTGGCAAGAAAAGGTATAAGCATTTAAGTCTTAGAATTAACGAAGAAAAAGATATTAGACAAGACATAACCCGTGGCTGTAATGAAGTGTTACTTTGTACACATAAAAAGACTGACTGACTTGACTGACTTACTGAATGAATGACTTGACTGACTTACTGACTGAATGACTTGACTGACTTACTGACTGACTGAATCACTTGACTGAATGACTTGACTGACTGACTGACTGACTGAATCACTTGACTGAATGACTTGACTGACTGACTTACTGACTGACTGACTGACTGACTGACTTACTTGACTGACTTGACTTACTGACTTGACTTACTGACTTGACTTGACATACTGACTTGACTGACTTACTGACTGAATGACTTGACTGACTTACTGAATGACTTAAAGATAGACACTCAGTACAACCATCGACTTCAGTACCAGAACCTCTACCATCCACCTCAGCCCAGTAGGGCCACAGCATAACTCTCCACTCTCTTCACAATCATCCACAAACACCAGCACCCACAATTTAAGGTAAATACTATTATTTCTGTTACATTTGTAGTCTTAAGCAGTAAAAACAACAAAATACATCACGATAATGAACTACAATTACATATTCACTTTTATTTTTGTAAGATCTGTTGGTCTAAAAAAAACTTGTTTGGCTTTTTGGGGACTCCCAGGAACATTACCCTATTTTTCCCATAAGTTTTGTTAATTATTTAACACGAAATTATCTAACACGACTTTTTCAGGAACGTAACTATCGTGCTAAATGATGGTCTACTGTAGTACAATAACATGTCACTTACATTTATTGAAGAGTTGTTGATGTGTGGAAGATGGGAGGAGGGGAGAAGGTGGAGTAGTATGCTAGTGTTTGGAAGGGAATCCTTCCATTAACACTGCAGGTACCAAGTTCTTTTCTGGGGTTACTGGCCTTTTTCTTTTAATGCCACTAGGACCAGCTTGAGAGTCACTGGACCCCTCTCTCACAAAAAATCTGTCCAGGGAGCTCTGTGTCTGGCAGTTCTTTAAAATGTCCCTAAAATGTGACAAGACATTGTCATTAAACATGTCGCATATACGGCCTGCAACATCTTGGTTAAGGTGATAACCATACATAAATGTTTGCACATTAGTCCATTGCACACAAATCTCCTTAATTTTTGAAGGAGGCACCTTCTTCCATATCGGTTCCACCTCCTCCTCCCCTAGACCATTTTCCTGAACTGTGGTCTGTTGTTGCTGTTGAAGCTCTTGCAGATCTTCAGTGGTTAGCTCTTCATTGTGCTCCTCCACCAACTGTTCCACATCCTGGGTACAAACATCCAACCCCATGGACTTGCCCAGTTCCACAACAGGCTCAGGCTCAGGGTTCTGAGGCTCAGCCCCAAAACCTTCAAAATCTAGGACACAGTCTGGCCACAATTTTCTCCAGGCAGAGTTCAAAGTCCTGGTAGTCACTCCCTCCCAAGCCTTACCTATAAGCTTTACACAATGCAGGATATGGAAATGATCTTTCCAAAACTCTTTTAGTGTCATATCCATGTCTGTGGTCACATCAAAGCACTTTTGAAACATTGCTTTGGTGTAGTTTTTTTTAAAGTTGCAAATGACCTGCTGGTCCATGGGCTGGAGGAGAGGAGTGGTATTAGGGGGCAAGAACTTCACTTTGATGAACTCACAGCCCTGCACAATTTCCTCTGCCAAGTCTCGAGGATGACCAGGAGCATTGTCCATTATCAGGAGGCACTTAAGTGGCAAATTATTTTCCTCGAGATATTTCTTCACACTGGGGCCAAACACGTTTTTGAACCAATCAAGGAAAATTTCCCTATCTGCATGTCACATTTGTCCACTAAGCGCATATTGAGGGTGTAGTCAATCACAGCTGCAGGTTTTAGAATTGGTTCATTGGTCTCTCTACTCACCCTGCCAGTGTCTGTCATTTCGTTAGGGTGAATTGATGACAACAGTGTGACATCTCGTTTGTCATGCCACCAAAATGCCATGATGTCATTGGCAGCAAACGCCTGCACCTCACTCTACGAGTGCCTGGATTGAACCTAGGCATATACTTACGATTTGCATGCACTGTACCGCACACATCTGTCAAGTTCACTCGCAAAAAATCACTGAGGGAGGGGGCTTGTGTACCAGTTATCAGTATATAATATATGCCCCTTACCAAGATATTGTTCCATCATTGTTCTAACCACATCACCAGAGATACCCAATAACCTCTTGGTATCTTGCAATGTATAACTTCCAGTGTACACAATAATATCGGATACAAGACCACTGTAGCAATCACAAAGCACAAACAACTTTATACCAAAGCATTTCCTCTTGCTTGGTATATACTGCTTGAACGACAGTCTACCTTTGAACAGAATCAGTGACTCATCAATAACAAGCTTCCTGAAGGGATAAAAATGCATACTGAATTTCTCTTTCAGATACAGAAACACATTCCTAATCTTATATAACCTGTCGTTTCTGTCAGGCCTGGTTTTGTCTGAGAAGTGTAGCATACGTAACAGTAGCACAAATCGATTCACTGATATTATATCACTGAAACCTGGTGTTGCAATCAGGCGGTCTGTCGACCAGTATGATTTGACACAGTGCTTATACACATGTGGCATAAGCATTATTGTGGCAAAGAAAAGATACATCTCAGCCACAGTTGCCTCTTTCCACCTGTTGAGGCGTGATGTTGGTGAAAGTATTGTGTTTGCCATGGTGTACTCGTAGTATCTGTTGCTTTCCCTGACAATAATTTCCATCAGGGATCGTCAAAAATAACTCGAAACATTCCAGTTCAGTGGCACTGTTCCCAAGTGGACAAGACGGGCGTATTCCACTTTGACTTTCATCAAACTGATTGGGATTGGGAATAAAATTGTCAGCTTCCTGCCGATCCCAGGTGCGGTCTGCTGGTGAGTACTGGATATTTACAGGTGGTAGTGGGGGTTGTGGAAGTGGAGGTTGTGGTTGTGGGGGTTGGTGGGTGGCCTTTGTTGTAAGTCTGGTGAGTCAGCGGCGCAGGTGGCAGCAGCATGGCTCACTGCCTCACGCCTGGCACCACCACTACCACCATCACCACCATATGTATGCACATTTCTCATCCCAACTGCGACACTATCATCTTCATTTTCACTATCTGTTCCTGTTGTACGCCCACAGGATGTACTCAGAGATGTACTCCTTCCCCTTGGAACAGCATATTGCATACTACCAGAGCGCATATACCGTCGTATATACTGACGCTTCACTGGAGAATATTCTGCTCCACTCTCGCTACTGGAACTGTTTTGAAGAGCTTGGAGTTCATATTCACTATCACTATCATCACCATTTCTCACATCAAAGTCCGGGATATGAGTAAATAACAGTTTCCTCTTTCGTTCTGGTACAACTGAACATGAACTAGATGCCACAGCACCGGAGGAGGAAGGCCGAGGGTCGTCTGAGTTTTATTCAATACGTATTACCGGTATTATGGTCATTAGTTTCGGTCACAACCTCCTCAAAACCTTGAAACTCATCATCACTGACACTCCCATCGGTGTTAGAACTGTCACTGGGGAACAAAAGTGTTCCAATTCGCCGAGGAGTGAGGTGTTTCTTACCGCGAGGCATGGTGAACAAGGTGTACTAACATGGCGTTCACACAATACACCACTGGGTCCCCGATTTTTTTCCTACTGCGCACACTGACAACGCAGACCCATTCTCTCACCACTAGGCCTACCAGCCATTTCGCGCTTAATTTGAAGGTGCTAGAATTTATGCGTACTAGTACGTGGAAAACCCCAGCGCGTAAGCCGTACTAGTACGACCGAAACCCCGAAAGGGTTAACCCTTTGACTGTTTCGGTCATATATATCGTCTTACGAGCCAATGTTTCGGACGTATTAATACGCATAAATTCTAGCAGCCTCAAATCAAGCAGGGAAAGCTGGTAGGCCTAGTGGTGAAAATGGGTCTGTGGTCAGTGTGCAATATAAAAAATAGGGCAGTCAGTGGTGCATTGTGGGAATGCCATTTCAGTAGTCCTTGTTCAGCATGCCAGCGGTAAGAATTATCCGATTCCTAGGTGCATCTGGGACTCTTCTCTTCCTCAATGATAGCTCTAACACAGATGGAAGTGTCTCTGAAGATAAATTTCATGGTTTTGAGGAGTTGTGACTGAAAGAATGCCCAGATACCAAAAGGAAGGAAGAGATGAGAGGAAGGAAGGAACAAAAGGAAGGAATGAAGGAAGAAAGGAAGGCAGGAAGGAAGAGATGAGAGGAAGGAAGGAAGGAAATATGTAAGAAAGGAAGGAAATATGCAAGCAAAAAAAGGAAATATGTAAGAAAGGAAGGAATGAAGGAAGAAAGGAAGCTAGGAAGGTAGGTAAGTAAGTAAGTAAGTTTATTCAGGTATACACAAATACATTTACATACATTATCATACATAGCAGCATATGTGTAGAGAACCTAGGATAACCCAAAAAAGTCAGACAAAGTGACTTATTTCCATTGGGGTCCTTTAGGTATGAAGGAAAGGAAGGAGGTTGTGGGGAAGAAGACATGGGTCCCCTTTTGTGTTGACAGGTTGACAGGCAGTGAGGCTGGTGAGTAATGGTAAGCTGTCTGGGAATTAGCGTGGGGTGATACCAAGCACATGGCTAGCTGCAGTGTTTTAGAATCTCAGGTTGAAGTGTTGAAGAAGGAGGTTCTACTTCTTCAGGAGGAAAATAGGAGGCAGAAGCTTCGCCTAGATGGGTGTGGGAGTGAGTGTGAGATGGTTGGAGCTGGTAAGGAGGAAATGGTTACCAACAGTGAAAGTGGCAGCCGCTTTAAGTGGCAAGTGGTTCACAATTCAGGAAGAAGGAAGATAAAGAAGGTTAATAGAGAAGATGTGAAGGTAGGAAATCGATTCTCTGTTCTCCAGGACGAGTGTACTTCAGTGGTCAGCGAGGTTAAAGGTACCACTGACTCCTCTGCTAATCAAGGTAAGAATATTCTGATTGTGGGAGACTCTCAGGTAAGATATATGGACAGTGCTTTTTATAACAGAGACAGGAAGGTCAGACAGAGGGAGTGCCTCCCAGGAGCTGGTGTTGGTGACATAGTCAGCAGGTTGGATAATATTATGTCAGGTAATGGGAACAAGCCTATTATCTGTCTTAGTGCTGGTGGTAATGACATTGGGAAGGGCAGAAGACAGGAGCTACTAGATAAGTATAGGTCAGCCATAGAAGTAGTTAGGTCTAAGGGAGGGATCCCAATCATATGTAGCATTTTGCCTAGAAAGGGAGTGGGCAATGAATGGATGTCTAGGGCAATTGGTATAAAGTGCTGGCTAGACAGGTATTGCAAGGAACTTGCAATTCCATTCATTGATAACTGGGACAAATTCTATGGCAAACGTGATATGTATGCAAGGGATGGGGTTCATCTCTCTGGGGCTGGAGTGGTTGCATTAGCCGATTCGATTGAGGGGGTCATTGGAGACTTGTCTAGGACTTTAAACTGATAGATTATAGAGGTATGGGTGTTTGTGGGAAACAATCAGGCTGTAGTATTAGGTTGGAAACAGCAGATATTACCAGGATACCCCAGGGATATGTTTAAAAGATAAGATTCAAAATAAAGTTGCTTGTAAAGGCAAAGCAATTGATCAACAAACAAAGAGATAGTAGAGGGCAACGTGTGACTAGCTCCCCTTTAAAGGGTTTACTATACAAATAGTAGGAGTCTAAGAAATAAGATAGATGAGCTAAGATTATTTGCAAGTGCAGGTAATATTGATATTATTGCTATAACAGAGACCTGGTTCAACCTGAAAGATATAGAAATGCCTTCCGAGTGCAACATTCAGGGTTACAAACTATTCCACACTGATAGGGTCAACAGGAAGGGTGTGGAATGGCGATGTATGTCAGGGATAATTTAAATTGTTGTGTTAGACAAGATATAAGATTAGAAACAGCGGACACAGAATCTGTTTGGCTAGAGTTTCTCGAGGGTCGTGAAAAATTAATTTTGGGTGTGATTTACAGGCCCCCAAGTCTGGATAGGGAGTGCAGTAAGCTGCTATGGGACGAAATTCATAAGGCGTCTAGATATGAAAATGTTGTGTTAATGGGAGATTTTAACTTTAGACAAATTGATTGGAACAATGTGACAGGTAATCTTGAGTCTAGTGACTTTCTTGATACGGTTCAGGATTGTTTTTTAAAACAGTTTGTGACAGAACCAACTAGAGGTAGGAACTTGCTTGATTTGGTTCTTCCTAATAAAGAATCACTAATTAATAATCTTGAGTTTAATGAAGAGCTTGGGGAAAGCAATCACAAATCACTTAGTTTTAATATATCATGGAATTACCCAGGTAACTGCAATCAAGTCTCTGTTCCAGACTTTCGTGTAGCCGACTTCATGGGGCTGAGAAATTACATAGGTGGGCTAAATTGGGATGACCTGATTATGAGTCAGGTAGGTGGTTTTGGTTGCCAATATGATGTTTTCCTGAGCATCGTTCTAGCTGCCCAGACAACTTTTGTTCCAAGTAGGGAAATTAGATCTAACAAAAGTTATCCTAAATGGATGAACAATAGATTAAAACATCTCATTGGTCGAAAGAGAGGCATATATAGGCGTATCAAAAGAGGGGATGGACAGATAAGAAATCAATATTTTCAATTAAAGAGAGAAATAAAAAAAGGAATAAGAAAAGCAAAAAGGGATTATGAGGCTAAGGTCGAAAGGGATTCGAAGAGTAACCCAAAAGGGTTCTATCAGGTAGTATACAGAAATAAGATTAGGGACAAGATAGGCCCACTTAAGAGTAATTCAGGACAGATCACGGACAGTGATAAGGATATGTGTGAAATTTTCAATACTTACTTCCTCTCAGTTTTTACTCAGGAAGATACTAGCGGAATTCAGAAATAATAAATTATGTAGAACAGGAAGATAATAGACTATGCTCGATTGGGGTAACTAGTGACATGGTCCTCAGACAAATAGAAATTAAAACCTAACAAATCCCCAGGCCCTGATGAACTGTTTGCAAGAGTTTTAAAGGAATGTAAAGAGGAACTTAGCAAACCTTTGGCAAATCTTTTCAATATATCACTACAAACTGGCATAGTGCCAGGCAAGTGGAAAAGGGCAAATGTAATACCTATTTACAAGGCAGGTGACAGGTCCTTAGCTTCGAACTATAGACCAATAAGCCTTACCTCCATAGTTGGTAAACTACTTTGAAAAATGCTCATTATTACTTTCCTATAAGATAATTTTAATTTTTAATAATACGTATGTTACTATTATACACACACAACCCGCACATATAAAAGGGAGGAGCTTACGACAACGTTTGGCCCGACTTGGACCATTTACAAAGTCACACTAACACACAGAGACGGAGGAAGGGGTATTTATAGGCAGGCAGACAGGGGAGGGTACAAGAGAGTGGGGTAATAATGGAGTAAGTAGTGGAAGTGGTAGTAGTAGTAATAGTAGTAGTGGAGACAGTCATATACTAGGAGAGGAGCACTGCAATGAGGCAATGAGGCAATAAAGCTAACAGAATCCTTGGCTTCATATCAAGAAGTATAAATAATAGAAGTCCTCAGGTTGTTCTTCAACTCTATATATCTTTGTTACTATTATCTTACTATTATATTACTATTATGTTACTATTATGTTACCCCATACTCACCCAAAACTAAATACTCATACTATAAGTTAATGTCAAAAATGCTCAATGTTATTTTCCTTAAGATAATCTCAATTTCATATTACCATTTGAGAATCTAAACACCTGTTACAATCTAATATCATCATATAATAATTTTAACAGTATATCATCATCATATATCATCATCATATTTGTAAACTCAATAAATTTCTCTATTATTATGTACATAGTCTTTAAGTTACTAGATTAAGCTGCCCCTAATGCCATGGCATGTCAGTGGCTCTCCTTGCACTCAATTTATATTGTAACTACCAATACCTATGTAATCTGCAATGAAATAAAATTTACTTTACTTTACTTTACTAATAATTGCCGAAGGAATTTGTAGCCATCTTGAAAAGCATAAATTGATTAACCCTTTGACTGTTTCGGACGTATATATACGTCTTACGAGCCAATGTTTCGGACGTATTTATACGCCTAAATTCTAGCGGCCTCAAATCAAGCAGGAGAAAGCTGGTAGGTACACATGTGAGAGAATGGGTCTGTGTGGTCAGTGTGCACAGTATAAAAAAAATCCTGCAGCAAGCAGTACATAATGAGAGAAAAAAACTCGACCGTGTTTTTTGAATTAAACGCTGTCTTTTGAGGTGTATTTTCGTATAGTATTTATGGTTGTATTCTGTTTTTCATTGTCTCATTTGATAGAATGGAAAACATATTACAGGAATAGAGATGAATTTGATTACTTTCATGATGTAAACGATCTTGAAATTGAGCTCAAAGTAGCGGAAATGTTCGATTTTTGCCAATGTTCAAAAGTATACAAATCACACCATGCGTCAATACACATCAACTGGTGAGTCTAATATTCTTTTACAAGTGCACAGATATTATTTATACAGTTTTTACAATAATGCAATAGACTGCATAACAATAAATCTTCTATTTTTTGTGTGAATAAAAAATCAAAATAGAAAGCAAGAGTAATGTAAGAGGGGCCTAAAGACATGACTAATGAACAGATAACATCTTATTTTAGTGCTAGGGATGTCTGCATTGTTTATTCTGGACCCTATTTTGAAATTGACATCTTTTTTTTTTTGCATGAAATTGGTGAAATTGCCATTTTCTGACCACTTTATTGGGTAGTTGAAATTGGTAAATTGGTGATTTCTTGTACTCAATCGATAGAACAAATGGAGTTCTAAAGAAATAGCTATATTTTTCCCCCAATGGAATTGGCAAAAAATTGGGCTAAAGTCGGCGAAATCGCCGATCGTATATTTCACTGACTCGCTAACTGGGGGGCGTAATTCCGTAATTTTCAATCAAATTTCATATTTTGGGGTGTCATTACAATCGGAAAAGATTCTCTATCATTCAAAGAAAAAATAATTTATTTATTTTCCAAAATTTTCCCCACATAGAAGCAGTTTCAGAATGGGGCCTCCGACAGTCAAAGGGTTAATAAACCCAAAGGTTTTTTAAAAAGGGGGGGGTTCTGTCTTCAATTTACAAATTTTTTTACTAAGGTGTTTGGGGGTAGATCATGGTAATGAAAATGATTTTTGTATTGGACTTAGAAAAGGTTTAGATAAGTTCCCCTAAAGGGGGTATTGATGAAACTTAAGGCACGGGAAAAGGAGAAATTTTTTTCCGGGTAGAGGCTGGTTACAAATAGGTGGCAAAAATTTGCATAAATGGAAATCAGAATGGGAGCACGTCTCAGCGGTGCTCCACGGGGGCGTTTTGGGCCCCCCCGTTTTTAAATTTTTCATAACGACATAGATGAGGAATAAATAGCAACTAAGTAAATTTGCTGATGACACCAAAATAGGCCGCCCCAATTATTCAAATGAGGACATTAGAGCACCCCGGATGATTTGAATAACTGCTGCAGTAGTCGGAGGTGGCAGATGCAGTTTAATGTAAACAAATGAAATTCTAAATGTTGGGCAGGCAAAAACATCCCCAAAATAAACTGAAAAATGTAGATCTTATTACTTGTGATTGCGAAAAGGATTTAGGAGTTCTGATTATAGTAATCTGAAGCCCGATAACAGTGCATAAGTTTCGCAATAAAGCTAACAGAATCCTTGGCTTCAAAAAAAAATATAAATAAAAAGTCCTCAGGTTTTCTTCAACTCTATATTTTTTGGGGTTGGCCTCTTTAATTATCCACAGTTCTGGTCACCATATTATAGAATGGAAAAAAATGCCTGGAAAAGGGGGAAGACAAAGTTGATCCCGTATAAAATCTTCCCTAAGGATAGACTGAGGGCCTTGAATATGCACTCTTAAAAAGGTGTAGAATTAGGGGGATATGATTGGGGTGTATAAATGGAAAACAGGAATAAAAAAAGTGAAAAGCGTGCTGAAAATATCCACCCCAAAACGGACTCGCAAGGGTTTCAAGTTGGAAAAGTTCAGATTCAGGAAGGATATGGAAAGCACGGTTTGGTTAGAGTTGTGGAGGGGGTGGAAAAAACCCCGGGACCGTCATAGATGCTAAGCGATGTGTATTTTAAAAAAAAGGTTAGATAAATACATGAGTGGGTGTGGGTGGGTGTGGTTTGAACCTGACTGCTTGACTCCAGGTCATTGGTACAATTCCCCAAGTGGTAGTACCCACAAATAGAAGGGGAGCCCCAGGTGGTCGGCTAGATAATTATATGAGTGGGTGGGTTGGGTGTGAGTTGGCCCCGATTAGGTTATGCAGTGCTCCTTCCTTAAGTGAATGTAACTGCCCCGGCTGGGTGGGGCATTGGCTTAAGCCTGTTGGGGAATTTTGGGCCTGCCTCGGGGCCAGTGGCCCGAAAAGTTCCCTTTTATGTTTTATTTTTTTTGACCTGTTACCCATCAAAATTTAATTTTTTTTTTTAAATTGGGTTTGAAGTCTAATTCAGTTGATGGAAATTCCTCTTGGTCCGTATGGTTAAAATTTTTTGTGTGTTCAAGTCCATTCAAACGGGGAAATTTTTATAAAATAATTAAAAAATATTTTTAGACCCCCAAAAAAAAAAATTAAAAAGCATTTTAAAAAAAAAAAATTAATAAAGGGGAGTTTTGGGGCCATCTTAAAGGGGCCCCTTATAAGTTACCTGACTTTCGAAAAAATTTTTTATTCAGAATTTTCAAATTCAAAGATTTATCCCCCCCAAGGAATATTAAAAAAATGTCTTTTAACCCCCAAATTTAATTCAAAACTTTAAAAA
>WNWK01046395.1:0-14337 GCA_009830355.1 Cherax destructor
GCTCATCAGGACGAAAAAGCTCATGGGCCAACAGGCCTGCTGCAGTGTTCCTCCTTTCTTATGTTCTTATGTTCTTATGAAGTGGGCTCCTGGACGAGCGGTTCCAGAGGGGTCAGTCCTAAGACCGGTGCTGTTCCTGTATTTGTGAACAATATGACGGAAGGAATAGATTCAGAGGTGTTCCTATTTGCAGATGATGTGAAGTTGATGAGAAAAACTCAATCGGACAAGGACCAGGCAGAACTAAAACGGGATCTGGACAGGCTGCAGGCCTGAGCCAGAAACTGGCTACTGGAGTTCAACCCCACCAAGTGTAAAGTCATGAAGATTAGGGAAGGACAGAGAAGACTGCAGACTGATTACAGTCTAGGGGACCAGAGACTACAAACCTCACTCAAGGAAAGGAATCTTGGGGTGAGTACAACACCGGCACATCTCCTTGGACGGACATCAACCAAATAATTACTGCAGCATACAGGTGCAAAGCAAACCTAAGAACAGCATTCCGACATCTCAATAAGGAATCGTTCAGGACCCTGTACACTGTGTACGTTAGGCCCATATTGGAGTATGCAGCACCTGTTTGGAATCCACACCTAGCCAAGCACGTAAGGAAGCTAGAGAAAGTGCAAAGGTTTGCAACAAGACTAGTCACGGAGCTGAGGGGCATGTCCCACTAGGAGAAATTAAGGGAAATCGACCTGACGACAGTGGAGGACAGGAGAGATAGGGGGGATATGATAATGACATATGAAATACTAAGAGGAATTGACAAGGTGGACAGAGACAGGATGTTCCATAGATGGGACACACAACAACAAGGGGTCACAGTTTGAAGTTGAAGACTCAGATGAATCTCAGGGATGTTAACAACTATTTCTTCAGTCAGAGTTGTCAGGAAGTGGAATAGTCTGGGATGTGATGTAGTGGAGGCAGGATCCATACATAGCTTTAAGAAGAGGTATGATAAAACTCATGGAGCAGGAAGAGTGACGTAGTAGCGGCCAGTAGATGTCAGGGAACTTCAGGAGGATTTAGACAAACTCAATTCCTGGTCAGAAAAGTGGCAGATGCAGTTCAATGTAGATAAATGCAAGGTTCTGAAGCTCGGGAGTGTCCATAACCCAAGCACTTATAAGTTAAATAACGTAGAACTTAGCCATACAGATTGCGAAAAGGACTTGGGGGTTATGGTAAGCAGCAACCTTAAACCAAGACAGCAATGCCTAAGCGTACGTAATAAGGCTTATTTCTTGGGTAGAATTGAAAATTAGGTTGGGCAATTATTCTGTTAGTGGGATGGATTGTGAAGGACCTGCCTAGTATGGGCCAACAGGCCTGCTGCAGTGTTCCTCCTTTCTTATGTTCTTATGTTCTTATATCAAGAAGTGTAAGCAACAGAAGTCCAGAGGTTATATTACAGCTTTATACATCGTTAGTAAGGCCTCACTAGATTACGCAGCTCAGTTCTGGTCTCCATATTACAGAATGGATATTAATTCGTTAGAAAACATTCAGCGTAGAATGACTAAATTAATACATAGCATTAGAAATCTTCCGTATGAAGAAAGATTGAAGACCCTAAAATTACATTCACTTGTAAGACGAAGAATGAGGGAAGACATGATCGAGGTATACAAGTGGAAAATGGGTATTAACAAAGGGGATATAAATAAGGTCTTGAGGATATCTCTCCAAGAGAGAACCCTCAATAATGGATTCAAATTAGATAAGTTTAGATTTAGAAAGGATACAGGAAAGTATTGGTTTGGAAATAGGGTAGTTGATGAGTGGAACAGTCTGCCTAGTAGGGTTATTGAAGCAAGGACCTTGGGTAGTTTCAAATTTAGGTTGGATAAATTCATGAGAGAGAGGGATTGGATTTGAGTGGGAATTGCACATGAGTAAATAGAATTATCAAAGCTTATTTCTTGGGTAGCATTGAAGATTAGGTTGAACAAATATTCTGTTAGAGGGATGGAATGTGAAGGACCTGCCTAGTATGGACCAACAGGCCTGCTGAAGTGTTCCTCCTTTCTTATGTTCTTATGTCCTTATGGGTCACAATTGGAAGTTGAAGACTCCTATGAGTCAAAAGGATGTTAGGAAGTATTTCTTCAGTCATAGAGTTGTCAGGAAGTGGAATAACCTAGAAAGCGACGTAGTGGAGGTAGGAACCATACATAGTTTTAAGACGAGGTTTGATAAAGCTCATGGAGCAGGGAGAGAGAGGACCTAGTAGCAATCAGTGAAGAGGTGGGGCCATGAGCTATGAATCGACCCCTGCAACCACAAATAGGTGAGTACACACACACACACACACACGCGCGCGCGCACGCAAAGAACCTCACTAAGCCATTCCAACTTTTTGCATTGTTTCTGTCTACGGCGTCGACTGAGGCCTCAGCGTGACCAGGTGTTGAAAGCCACACAAAGCCGGAAACCTCAGGGATCCGTGTTCCATCGGGCGGGTGCGAGGCTTCCCACCACACTCTCTCACTCACTCACAGGGCGGGTGCAAAGCTTCCCACCACACTCTCTCACTCACTCACAGGGCGGGTGCGAGGATTCATAAGAACATAAGAACATAAGAAAGGAGGAGCACTGCAGCAGGCCTGTTGGCCCATACTAGGCAGGTCCTTCACAATCCATCCCACTAACAGAATAATTGCCCAACCTAATTTTCAATTCTACCCAAGAAATAAGCTTTGAAGATTCTATTAACTCAAGTGCGAGTCCCACTCAAATCCAACCCCTCTCACTCATGAATTTATCCAACCTAATATATATATATATATCTCCAGGAGAGAACCCGCAATAATGGATTCAAATTGGATAAGTTTAGATTTAGAAAGGATATAGGAAAGTATTGGTTTGGAAATAGGGTAGTTGATGAGTGGAACAGTCTGCCTAGTAGGGTTATTGAAGCTAGGACCTTGGGTAGTTTCAAATTTAGGTTGGATAAATTCATGAGTGAGAGGGGTTGGATTTGAGTGGGACTCGAACTTGAGTTAATAGAATCTTCAAAGCTTATTTCTTGGGTAGAATTGAAAATTAGGTTGGGCAATTTTCTGTTAGTGGGATGGATTGTGAAGGACCTGCCTAGTATGGGCCAACAGGCCTGCTGTAGTGTTCCTCCTTTCTTATGTTCTTATATATATATATATATATATATATATATATATATATATATATATATACACACCCTCTCACTCACTCACAGGGCGGGTGCAAAGCTTTCCACCACACCCTCTCACTCACTCACAGGGCGGGTGCGAGGCTTCCCACCACACCCTCTCACTCACTCACAGGGCGGGTGCAAAGCTTCCCACCACACTCTCTCACTCACTCACAGGGCGGGTGCGAGGATTCCCACCACACCCTCTCACACACTCACAGGGCGGGTGAAAAGCTTCCCACCACACCCTCTCACTCAGAGGGCGGGTGCAAAGCTTCCCACCACACCCTCTCACTCACTCACAGGGCGGGTGCAAGGCTTCCCACCACACACTCTCACTCACTCACAGGGCGGGTGCAAGGCTTCCCTCCACACCCTCTCACTCACTCACATAAGAACGTAAGAAAGGAGGAACACTGCAGCAGGCCTGTTGGCCCATACTAGGCAGGTCCTTCACAATCCGTCCCACTAACAGAAGATAACCATAATTTGATTAATGATACCCAGCATGGATTCACGAGGGGCCGTTCCTGCCTATCTAATTTATTAACCTTCTTCAGTAAAGCTTTTGAGGCTGTTGATCACGATAAAGAATTCGATATTGTTTATTTAGACTTTAGTAAGGCTTTTGATAGAGTACCGCACCAGAGACTGTTAAAGAAAGTGGCAGCTCATGGCATTGGGGGAAAAGTGCTGTCATGGATCGAGTCATGGCTCACCAATAGGAAGCAGAGAGTGTGCATAAATGGGGTTAAATCCGAATGGGGTCTTGTAACAAGTGGTGTTCCACAGGGATCAGTCTTAGGCCCATTGTTATTTATAATATATATCAATGACCTTGATGAGGAATTACTAGTGATATGAGCAAATTCGCCGACGACACGAAGATAGGTAGGATAATTGATTCAAACATAGATGTCATAGAACTTCAGGAAGATTTAGACAAACTTAATTCGTGGTCAGAAAAGTGGCAGATGCAGTTCAATGTAGATAAATGCAAGGTTCTGAAGCTCGGGAGTGTCCATAACCCAAGCACTTATAAGTTAAATAACGTAGAACTTAGCCATACAGATTGCGAGAAGGACTTGGGGGTGATGGTAAGCAGCAACCTTAAACCAAGACAGCAATGCCTAAGCGTACGTAATAAGGCAAATAGATTACTGGGATTTATATCAAGAAGTGTTAGCAACAGAAGTCCAGAGGTTATATTACAGCTTTATACATCATTAGTAAGGCCTCACCTAGATTACGCAGCTCAGTTCTGGTCTCCATATTACAGAATGGACATAAATTCGTTAGAAAACATTCAGCGTAGAATGACTAAATTAATACATAGCATTAGAAATCTTCCTTACGAAGAAAGATTGAAGACCCTAAAATTACATTCACTTGTAAGACGTAGAATGAGGGGAGACATGTTCGAGGTATACAAGTGGAAAATGGGTATTAATAAAGGGGATATAAATAAGGTCTTGAGGATATCTCTCCAAGAGAGAACCCGCAATAATGGATTCAAGTTAGATAAGTTTAGATTTAGAAAGGATATAGGAAAGTATTGGTTTGGAAATAGGGTAGTTGATGAGTGGAACAGTCTGCCTAGTAGGGTTATTGAAGCTAGGACCTTGGGTAGTTTCAAATTTAGGTTGGATAAATTCATGAGTGAGAGGGGTTGGATTTGAGTGGGACTCGCGCATGAGTGGGTAGAATTGTCAGATTATTTCTTGGGTAGCATTGAAAATTGGGTTGAGCAAATATTCTGTTAGTGGGACGGATTGTGAAGGACCTGCCTAGTATGGGCCAACAGGCCTGCTGCAGTGTTCCTCCTTTCTTATGTTCTTATGTTCTTATGTTTGCTCAACCCAATTTTCAATGCTACCCAAGAAAAAGCTTTGACAATTCTACCCACTCATGCGCGAGTCCCACTCAAATCCAACCCCTCTCACTCATGATTTATCCAACCTAAATTTGAAACTACCCAAGGTCCTAGCTTCAATAACCCTACTAGGCAGACTGTTCCACTCATCAACTACCCATTCCAAAGCCAATACTTTCCTATATCCTTTCTAAATCTAAACTTATCTAACTTGAATCCATTATTGCGGTTCTCTCTGGAGAGATATCCTCAAGACCTTATTTATATCCCCTTTGTTAATACCCATTTTCCACTTGTATACCTCATAAGAACATAAGAACATAAGAAAGGAGGAACACTGCAGCAGGCCTGTTGGCCCATTCTAGGCAGGTCCTTCACATTCCATCCCACTAACAGAATATTTTCAATGCTACCCAAGAAATAAGCTTTGATAATTTTATTTACTCATGTGCAATTCCCACTCAAATCCAACCCCTTTCACTCATGAATTTATCCAACCTAAATTTAAAATTACCCAAGGTCCTTGCTTCAATAACCCTACTAGGCAGACTGTTCCACTCATCAACTACCCTATTAACAATATCCTCCATCCCAGCAGCCCCAGGAAAGCAAACCCTCTGTCTTCTACTCTTAAATTTCAAACAGAATGCTCTATCCATATACCTAACCTGGCAATCCCCAACAACACTTCGTACATAGTCAGAGGATCACCGTCACCAGGCCAAGCCATCCTCCGGGCCACCTCCTGAGCACCTGTCAATCTTCTCAACATAGGGTAGAGCGTCCTCCCAAGTCTACTGACGTCGGTGGCAGGTGTGCGAGTCTTATCAAACATTTCTAGGAAAATATCTTGGTTGACATCCTCGGGAAGACGATCCAGGATCTCTGTTGTGAGGGACGACAGACCTAAATCAATGAGAAATACTTCTACGGGATAGAGGGGGTTCTGAGGGAGGGTGACCATCACGTTAGAAGCGTGAATATCACCATGAGCAACCCCATTTCTACGTCTTACAAGTGAATGTAATTTTAGGGTCTTCAATCTTTCTTCGTAAGGAAGATTTCTAATGCTATGTATTAATTTAGTCATTCTACGCTGAATGTTTTCTAACGAATTTATGTCCATTCTGTAATATGGAATTACTAGTGATATGAGCAGGGAATTACTAGTGATATGAGCAAATTCGCCGACGACACGAAGATAGGTAGGATAATTGATTCAAACATAGATGTCATAGAACTTGGAAAAATAAACACATAAGCAGTATAATGTGATCCTTTATTGACAACGTTTCGCCCACGCAGTGGGCTTTATCGAGTCACAGACAGATCTACCTGGAAAATGAGCAACATAGAGATATATATAGGGTACAGTCAGGTGGAGAATGCTGGGTCAGATGGAGAAAGCTGCATGTGAGTCTTAAAAGTAGTGTGAAAACATAGTGTGACTTAAAGGACCTGCAGTGTACCATTCTTGAGTTCTAGGTGGGATAGCGTTGAAGAAGTTTCTTGGCAATAGGTTCAGCTATGTTGTAGAAGCCGTTGTTCTGGTTAAAGTTGTTGGACATACAGATGAGTGATGATTCTAGGATTCTTCGGTATTGCGTGTTGTCTTCTCTGGCGATGAGTCTTGCGTTTCTGTAGTTGATTAAATGGTTGTGTAAATTTCGGTGTTGAACACAGGCATTTCTTGAGTCGTCAGATCTGCCTGCGTACTGGTGTTCTGAAATGCGTGTTTGTAGGTCTCTGGATGTTTCGCCAACGTATAATTTGCTGCAGCCATTACAAGGGATTGTGTATACCCCTGCCGTGGATTGAAGCTTTTCCTGTCTGTTACTGGTAATGTCCTTAATGGTGGTGGATGTGGAGGTGGATACTGGAATGAGGTCTTAGAAAAATGTTGGAAACTTGTTTGGAAATGGAGTTGGTGGGAAGGACTATGTATCTCTTCTCAGCAGTGTCTTCTCTGGGTGTGTTGAAGATGTTTAATGCCCGTCGTCTGCAGTCTCTAATGAAGTGACGAGGATAGTGAAGTTTGGAAAAACTTGTTCAATGAGGGAGCATTCTTCTTCAAGGAACTCACTGCTGCAGATTCTGAGTGCGCGCAGGAAAAAGCCTATAATTACACCACGTTTAATTTTGGTGTCGTGGTGAGAGTAGAAGTGGAGAAGATCGTGTTGATTGGTAGGTTTTCGATAGACTTTAAAACGAAGTTCATGGTCAGCTTTGCAGAGAAGAACATCAAGGAAAGGAAGAGTGTTGTCGACTTCTTCTTCTAGTGTAAACTGGATTGATGGCTCAACCTGGTTGAGTTCGTGTTGGAGAGCTTGAACGTTGAAGCGTCTGGGAGTTATGATGAGAATGTCGTCAACATAACGAAGCCAGGTGACAGAAGAGGGAATAATAGTGGAAAATCGCTCGGCTTCCAAATGTTCCATATATAGGTTCGCAAGGACGGCACTAAGTGGCGATCCCATGTAGTTTCCAACATTTTTTCTAAGACCTCATTCCGAGTATCCACCTCCACATCCACCACCATTAAGGACATTACCAGTAACAGACAGGAAAAGCTTCAATCCACGGCAGGGGTATACACAATCCCTTGTAATGGCTGCAGCAAATTATACGTTGGCGAAACATCCAGAGACCTACAAACACGCATTTCAGAACACCAGTACGCAGGCAGATCTGACGACTCAAGAAATGCCTGTGTTCAACACCGAAATTTACACAACCATTTAATCAACTACAGAAACGCAAGACTCATCGCCAGAGAAGACAACACGCAATACCGAAGAATCCTAGAATCATCACTCATCTGTATGTCCAACAACTTTAACCAGAACAACGGCTTCTACAACATAGCTGAACCTATTGCCAAGAAACTTCTTCAACGCTATCCCACCTAGAACTCAAGAATGGTACACTGCAGGTCCTTTAAGTCACACTATGTTTTCACACTACTTTTAAGACTCACATGCAGCTTTCTCCATCTGACCCAGCATTCTCCACCTGACTGTACCCATATATATCTCTATGTTGCTCATTTTCCAGGTAGATCTGTCTGTGACTCGATAAAGCCCACTGCGTGGGCGAAACGTTGTCAATAAAGGATCACATTATACTGCTTATGTGTTTATTTTTCCATTGTGTCGGTATTTTATACCATTTATTTCCGTCATAGAACTTCAGGAAGATTTAGACAAACTTAATTCGTGGTCAGAAAAGTGGCAGATGCAGTTCAATGTAGATAAATGCAAGGTTCTGAAGCTCGGGAGTGTCCATAACCCAAGCACTTATAAGTTAAATAACGTAGAACTTAGCCATACAGATTGCGAGAAGGACTTGGGGGTGATGGTAAGCAGCAACCTTAAACCAAGACAGCAATGCCTAAGCGTACGTAATAAGGCAAATAGATTACTGGGATTTATATCAAGAAGTGTTAGCAACAGAAGTCCAGAGGTTATATTACAGCTTTATACATCATTAGTAAGGCCTCACCTAGATTACGCAGCTCAGTTCTGGTCTCCATATTACAGAATGGACATAAATTCGTTAGAAAACATTCAGCGTAGAATGACTAAATTAATACATAGCATTAGAAATCTTCCTTACGAAGAAAGATTGAAGACCCTAAAATTACATTCACTTGTAAGACGTAGAATGAGGGGAGACATGATCGAGGTATACAAGTGGAAAATGGGTATTAACAAAGGATATAAATAAGGTCTTGAGGATATCTCTCCAAGAGAGAACCCGCAATAATGGATTCAAGTTAGATAAGTTTAGATTTAGAAAGGATATAGGAAAGTATTGGTTTGGAAATAGGGTAGTTGATGAGTGGAACAGTCTGCCTAGTAGGGTTATTGAAGCTAGACCTTGGGTAGTTTCAAATTTAGGTTGGATAAATTCATGAGTGAGAGGGGTTGGATTTGAGTGGGACTCGCGCATGAGTGGGTAGAATTGTCAAAGCTTATTTCTTGGGTAGCTTTGAAAATTGGGTTGAGCAAATATTCTGTTAGTGGGATGGATTGTGAAGGACCTGCCTAGTATGGGCCAACAGGCCTGCTGCAGTGTTCCTCCTTTCTTATGTTCTTATGTTCTTAGAACTGAGCTGCGTAATCTAGGTGAGTGGACCTGACTTAACTCAGTGGTGGACCTGACTTAAATCAGTGAAGACGTGTCTTGTGTGCTCTCTGTCAATCTGAAGAAGATGTCCTCTCTTGAGCTACTCTACCAGCAGCTGAAGGAAGAACTAAGAACATAAGAAAGGAGGAACACTGCAGCAGGCCTGTTGGCCCATACTAGGCAAGTCCTTCACAATCCATCCCACTAACAGAATATTTGTTCAACCTAATTTTCAATGCTACCCAAGAAATAAGCTTTGATAATTTTATTTACTCATGTGCAAGTCCCACTCAAATCCAACCCCTCTCACTCATGAATTTATCCAACCTAAATTTAAAACTACCCAAGGTCCTTGCTTCAATAACCCTACTAGGCAGACTGTTCCACTCATCAACTACCCTATTTCCAAACCAATACTTTCCTATATCCTTTCTAAATCTAAACTTATCTAACTTGAATCCATTATTGCGGGTTCTCTCTTGGAGAGATACCCTCAAGACCTTATTTATATCCCCTTTGTTAATACCCATTTTCCAAAAAAAAAAAAAAAAGATACAGCTTGAGATACAGCGACTGATTGAGGAAAACAAGAGGATTCGTAGTAATCCTCCTGTTGAGAATCCTCAAGCCAGGAAAGGAACCTGGACAGTGGCTAAAACGCATGGGACAAAGTTAAGGCTCAAGAGGACGGGTGGAGAGGTAGAAACAACGAAGACCCAGGAGAATGTTGTGGAAACATCGAACCCATTCTCCGTGCTACCCGATGAATGTGAGTCGACTTCTGGGAGCGTCACGACGAAAGACACAAAGGAAGGTAAAAACATTGTTGTTGTTGGGGACAGTCAGGTTAGGTACATGGATAGGGCTTTCTGTTTGATTGATAGGAGTAGGAGACAGAGGGTTTGCTTTCCTGGGGCTGGGATGGAGGATATTGTTAGCCGTCTGGACGACATCATGAGAGGTAATGGGAGCAATCCTATTATCTGTCTTAGTGCTGGAGGCAACGATGTTGGCAGACGTAGGAGTGAGGACCTGACTAGCAGGTTTAGGTCAGCAATAGACATAATTAGGAAGAAGGGTGGGAACCCTGTCATATGTGGTATTTTTCCAAGGAGAGGAGTTGGAAATGAATGGCTGTCCAGGGCAATTGGTGTCAATTGCTGGCTGGACAAATACTGTAAGGAAAATTCAGTAACATTCATTGACAACTGGGACCTCTTCTATGGCAGAAATGACATGTATGCCAGGGATGGGGTTCACTGGCAACTGCAGTGGAGGGAGCTGTTAGGGCTTTAAACTAGAAATAGTTAGTGGTATGGGTTTTTGGGGGAAAACAGAGAAGTCCCAGTGTAGTAATATTTTAAGTAGTTCAGGATTGCTTTTTGAAGCAGTTTGTAACAGAACCTACAAGGGGAAATAACCTACTTGACTTGGTTCTGGCAAGCAAGGAAACCCTTGTTAATAATTTAGAAATTACAGAGGAACTCGGCTCAAGCGACCACAAGTCAATTACCTTTAGCATTGAATGGATGTATGATAGTAGGGATAATTCAGTAATGGTCCCAGATTTTCGCTTAGCAGATTATAATGGACTTAGAGAACACTTATCAACTGTGGACTGGGGTGAAGAAGAGAGGTATCAATATGACAGTTTTCTTAACACTATACAGGCTGCCCAAAGAACATTTATCCCGTATAAAGAAATTAGATCAAGTAGAAATGACCCAAAATGGATGAATAATAGGCTCAAATATCTTTTAGGGCAGAAGAAAGGAATTTATAGGCGCATAAAAAGAGGTGAGGGTCATCTTATAAATCAGTATACTGATATTAAGAGGGACGTTAAAAAGGGAATAAGAAAAGCTAAACGGGACTATGAAATTAAAGTTGCTAGGGATTCAAAAACTAACCCAAAAAGTTTTTTCCAGGTTTATAGAACAAAAGTTAGGGATAAGATAGGTCCCCTTAAAAATAACTTTGGGCATCTTACTGACAAGGAGAATGATATGTGCTCTATTTTTAATAATTATTTTCTCTCGGTTTTCACACAGGAAGACATTAATAATATCCCAGTAATTAATTTTTACAGAGGCCCAGAAGAAGATAAATTATGTAATATCACAGTCACTAGCGAAATGATTATGAAACAGCTGGAACGACTGAAACAAAATAAATCGCCGGGTCCTGATGAGCTTTTTGCAAGGGTTCTTATGGAATGCAAAATGGAACTCTGTGAACCAATATCTAACATTTTTAATTTATCTCTTCAAACAGGTGTAGTGTCTGATATGTGGAAGATGGCTAATGTAATTCCTATTTTTAAAGCAGGGGACAAGTCACTACCGTCAAACTACCGCCCAATAAGCCTGACCTCAATTGTAGGCAAATTACTAGTCAATTATAGCTGATATTATTAGAAGCCATCTAGATAACCATAATTTGATTAATGATACCCAGCATGGATTCACGAGGGGCCGTTCCTGCCTATCTAATTTATTAACCTTCTTCAGTAAAGCTTTTGAGGCTGTTGATCACGATAAAGAATTCGATATTGTTTATTTAGACTTTAGTAAGGCTTTTGATAGAGTACCGCACCAGAGACTGTTAAAGAAAGTGGCAGCTCATGGCATTGGGGGAAAAGTGCTGTCATGGATCGAGTCATGGCTCACCAATAGGAAGCAGAGAGTGTGCATAAATGGGGTTAAATCCGAATGGGGACTTGTAACAAGTGGTGTTCCACAGGGATCAGTCTTAGGCCCATTGTTATTTATAATATATAACAATGACCTTGATGAGGGAATTACTAGTGATATGAGCAAATTCGCCGACGACACGAAGATAGGTAGGATAATTGATTCAAACATAGATGTCATAGAACTTCAGGAAGATTTAGACAAACTTAATTCGTGGTCAGAAAAGTGGCAGATGCAGTTCAATGTAGATAAATGCAAGGTTCTGAAGCTCGGGAGTGTCCATAACCCAAGCACTTATAAGTTAAATAACGTAGAACTTAGCCATACAGATTGCGAAAAGGACTTGGGGGTGATGGTAAGCAGCAACCTTAAACCAAGACAGCAATGCCTAAGCGTACGTAATAAGGCAAATAGATTACTGGGATTTATATCAAGAAGTGTTAGCAACAGAAGTCCAGAGGTTATATTACAGCTTATACATCATTAGTAAGGCCTCACCTAGATTACGCAGCTCAGTTCTGGTCTCCATATTACAGAATGGACATAAATTCGTTAGAAAACATTCAGCGTAGAATGACTAAATTAATACATAGCATTAGAAATCTTCCTTACGAAGAAAGATTGAAGACCCTAAAATTACATTCACTTGTAAGACGTAGAATGAGGGAGACATGATCGAGGTATACAAGTGGAAAATGGGTATTAACAAAGGGGATATAAATAAGGTCTTGAGGATATCTCTCCAAGAGAGAACCCGCAATAATGGATTCAAGTTAGATAAGTTTAGATTTAGAAAGGATATAGGAAAGTATTGGTTTGGAAATAGGGTAGTTGATGAGTGGAACAGTCTGCCTAGTAGGGTTATTGAAGCTAGGACCTTGGGTAGTTTCAAATTTAGGTTGATAAATTCATGAGTGAGAGGGGTTGGATTTGAGTGGGACTCGCATGAGTGGTAGAATTGTCAAAGCTTATTTCTTGGTAGCATTGAAAATTGGTTGAGCAAATATTCTGTTAGTGGGATCGGATTGTGAAGGACCTGCCTAGTATGGGTAAACAGGCCTGCTGCAGTGCTCCTCCTTTCTTATGTTCTTATTTAGACTTTAGAAGGTTTTTGATGAGTCCCGCACCAGAGACTGTTAAAGAAAGTGGCAGCTCATGGCATTGGGGGAAAAATGCTGTCATATATCGAGTCAGGCTATAAGAACAAAAGAACATAAAAGGGAAACACTCAGAAGGCCTTTTTATACAAGGGGGTCCTTATAAAAAACCACCACTACCAAGAATTTTTTCCATCCGACACAAAAAAACCCAGCCCTCCCCCTATATTTGTCCAATTTTTTTTAAAGCCCCCCAAAGGCCCTAGCCCTATCACAGTACCGGAAGATTTTTCCCCGCATCTACAACTCTGTTCGAAAACCAGTACTTGCCTATGTCCTTTCTAAATCTAAATTTATCCAATCTAAATCCGTTATTTCTGGTTCTTATTTTGGTTCGATATCCTCAGTATTTTATTAATATCTCCTTTGTTTATGCCCATCATCCACTTGTACACCTCGATGATATCTCCTCATTCTACGTCTCTCCAGAGTGGAGATTCAACGCTCTAAGTCTATCTTCATACGGGAGATTTCTTATACTGTAAATCATTTTAGTCATTCTTCTTGTATTTCTCCAATGAATCTATATCCATCCTGTAGTAAGGAGACCAAAACTGAGCTGCATAATCCAAATGAGGTCTCACTAGTGATGTATAGAGCTGTAAAATAACTTTTGGACTTCTGTTGCTTATACTTCTTGAAATAAATCCTAGTAATCTGTTAGCCTTATTGCGCACACTTAGGCACTGTTGTCTTGGCTTTAGATTCTGCTTACCATGACTCCCAAGTCTTTTTCACATTCTGTATGATCAAGCTCTACTTCACCTAGTTTATAAATTCGGGGGATATTTTCATTACCAAGGACTAGTACCTTACACTTGTCCACATTGAACTTCATCTGCCACTTTTCAGACCAAGACATTAATTTGTCCAAATCCTCCTGGAGTTCACTGGTATCTCCTCAGAATGAATCATACGGCCTATTTTTTTATCATCAGACAAATTTACTCATGTCACTTGCAATTCCTTCATCAAGGTCATTTATGTAAATTATGAACAACAATGGGCCTAAAACTGATCCTTTTGGAACGCCACTAGTGACTAATCCCCATTCAGATTTGACCCCATTAATGGAAACTCTCTGCTTTCTATTGGTAAGCCATGCCTCTATCCATGCTAGAACTTTACCTCCTATACCATGAGCTGCCACCTTTCTTAAGAGTCTCTTGTGAGGTACTCTATCGAAGGCCTTACTGAAATCCAAGTAACTATATCATATTCTTTATGTAGATGAATGGTTCAGAGAACCACAAGTTATAAATTAGAAAATAGCAACACTTGGGTATCTTTATTGAGGAAACGTTTCGC
>WNWK01046396.1:0-14336 GCA_009830355.1 Cherax destructor
AACCACCTCAACTACTGGGAACGCTTGAAGTTCCTAAACCTGTACTCTCTAGAACGCAGGCGGGAGAGATACATTATTATATACACATGGAAAATTCTCGAGGGCTTAGTACCAAACTTGCACACAAAAATCACTCCGTACGAAAGCAAAAGACTCGGCAGGCGATGTAACATCCCCCCAATGAGGAGCAGGGGTGCCACTAGCACGTTGAGGGACAACACAATAAGTGTGAGGGGCCCAAGATTGTTCAACTGCCTCCCAGCATACATCAGGGGGATTACCAACAAGCCCCTGGCTGTCTTCAAGCAGGCACTGGACAGGCACCTCAAGTCGGTACCTGATCAGCCGGGCTGTGGTTCGTACGTTGGACTGCGTGCGGCCAGCAGTAACAGCCTGGTTGATCAGGCTCTGGTCCAACAGGAGGCCTGGTCACAGACCGGGCCGCGGGGGCGTTGACCCCTGGAATTCTCTCCAGGTAGACTCCAGGTAGTGGAAGCAGGAACCATACATAGCTTTAAGACGAGGTATGATAAAGCTCATGGAGCAGAGAGAGAGAGGACCCAGTAGCGATCAGTGAAGAGGCGGGGCCAGGAGCTGAGTCTCGACCCCTGCAACCACAATTAGGTGAGTACACACACAAACACACACACACACACGCGTACCGCAGGGGTCAGTCCTAGGACCAGTGTTATTCTTGGTATATGTAAACGACATGACGGATGGGATAGACTCAGAAGTGTCTCTGTTCGCAGATGATGTGAAATTAATGAGGAGAATCACATCGGAAGAGGACCAAGCAGGACTACAAACAGACCTGGACAAGCTTGACATCTGGTCTAGCAACTGGCTTCTCGAATTCAATCCCACCAAATGCAAAGTCATGAAGATCGGAGAAGGACAAAGAAGACCGCTGACAGAGTACAGGCTAGGTGGACAAGGGCTACAAACCTCGGCAAAGGAGAAAGACCTTGAGGTGAGTATAACGCCAAGTACGTCTCCGGAGGCACACATCAACCAGATAACTGCGGCAGCATATGGGCGACTGGCAAACCTAAGATTAGCGTTCCGTTACCTAAACGAGGAATCGTTCAGGACACTGTACACCGTGTACGTCAGGCCCATACTAGAATATGCAGCACCAGTCTGGAACCCACACCTGGTCAAGCACGTAAAGAAACTAGAGAAAGTGCAAAGGTTTGCGACAAGGCTAGTTCCACAACTCAGGGGTCTGTCCTATGAAGAAAGGTTGAGGGAAATAGGACTAACAACACTGGAGGAAAGAAGGGTCAGAGGAGACATGATAACGACATACAAAATACTGCGGGGAATCGACAAGGTAGACAGGGACAGGATGTTCCAGAGAGGGAACACAGAAACAAGGGGACACAACTGGAAGCTGAAGACTCAGATGAGTCAAAGGGATGTTAGGAAGCATTTCTTCAGCCACAGAGTAGTCAGGAAGTGGAATAGTCTAGAGAAAGATATAGTGGAGGCAGGAACCATACATAGTTTTAAGACGAGGTATGACAGAGCTCATGGAGCAGGGAGAGCAGAGACCCAGTAGCGGACAGCGAAGAGGCGGGGCCAGGAGCTGAGTCTCGACCCCTGCAACCACAATTAGGTGAGTGCAATTAGGTGAGTACACAAATCGACCTGACGACACAGGAGGACAGGAGAGATAGGGGAATCGACAAGGTGGATAGAGACAGGATATTCCAGAGATGGGACACAGCAAAAAGGGATCACAATTGGAAGTTGAAGATTCAGATGAATCACAGGGATGTTAGGAAGTATTTCTTCAGTCACAGAGTTGTCAAGAAGTGGAATAGTCCGGAAAGTGATGTAGTGGAGGCAGGATCTATACATAGCTTTTAGAAGAGGCATGATAAAGCTCATAGAGCAGAGAGTGACCTAGTAGCGACCAGTGAAGAGGCGGGGCCAGGATCTGTGAATCGACCCCTGCAACCATAACTGAGTACACACATACACACACAAATAGGTAAATCCTGCATAACAAACCTACTAGAGTTCTACGATAAGGTAACAGAAGTAAGGAGAGAGAGAGAGGGATGGGTAGGCTGCATCTTGGACTGTAAGAAGGCTTTCGATACAGCACCTCCCAAGAGAATGGTTGAAAAGCTAGAGGAGCAGGCATGATTAGCAGGGAAAGTACTGCAATTGATAAGGAAATACCTGACAGGAAGGAAACAACGTGTGTCGGTACTAGACGAGGTATCAGAGTTGGTGCATGTGTCGAGTAGAGTTCCACAAGGGTCAGTCCTGGATCCAGTGGTGTTTCTAGTATATGAGAATGACATGACAGAAGGGGTAGATTCAGAGGTGTCCCTGTTTGCAGATGATGTGAAGCTAATATCTGCCCAGAATGCCATGGCATGATAGTGGCTCTCTTTGCACTTCAGCTCAGTATTGTAATTACAAAATCTCGATGTAAACTGCAATGAAATAAAATATAATAAGCAGAATACAAGTGGACAAGGATCAGATAAGCCTGCTAGGAGATTTGGACAGGCTGCAAGCCTGGTCTGACAAATGGCTCCTGGAGTTTAGCCTCAGCAAGTGCAGAGTCCTAAAGTTTGGGAAAGGACAAAGACCGCAGACGGAGTACAGCCTAGGAGATTAAAAGCTGCAAACCTCACTCAAGAAAAAGGATCTTGGTATAAGCATCATACCGAGCACATCTGAGGCGCACATCAACCAAATAACTGCTGCAGCATATGGGCGCCCTGCAAACCCAAGAACAGCGTTTCGACATCTAATTAAGGAGTCAATCAAGACACTGTACAATGCGTACATCAGGCCCATTTTGGAGTAAGGAGCAACAGTATGTACAAGCTGAACTTACAGCGCTTTTCAAGGCAGGTGAAATTGGTGACATAGAAAATGTACAGAGAACCTTCACGAGACACATAAGTACGATAAAATACCTAAATTACTGGGAACGGTTGAAGTTCCTCGACTTGTATTCCCTGGAATGCAGGCGGGAGAGATACATAATTATATACACTTGGAAAATCCTAGAGGGATTAGTACCAAATTTGCACACGAAAATGACTCTCTACGAAAGCAAAAGACTCGGCAGGCGTTGCAACATCCCCCCAATGAAAAGCAGGGACGCCACTAGCATGATAAGAGACAACACAATAAGTATCAGGGGCCCAAGACTGTTCAGCTGCCTCCCAAAATACATAAGGGGAATTACCAATAGACCCCTGGCTGTCTTCAAGAAGGCTCTGGACAGGCACCTAAAGTCAGTACCTGATCAGTAGGGCTGTGGTTCATACGTCGGTTTACGTGCGGCCAACAGTAACAGCCTGGTTGATCAGGCCCTGATCAACCATGAGGCCTGGTCACAGACCGAGCCGCGGGGGCGTTGACCCCCGAAACCCTCTCCACGTATACTCCAGGTATAACCCACACCTGGTCAAACGTCTAAAAATTAAAGAAAACGCAAAGGTTTGCAACAAGACTAGTCCCAGAGCTAAGGGGTATCCCCTACAAGGAGAGGTTAAGGGAAATCAGCCTGACGACACTGGAGGACAGTAGGGATAGAGAGGACATGACAATGATATATAAAATACTGATAGGAATTGACAAGGTGAACAGGGACAGAATATTCCAGAGACAGGACACAGCAACAAGGGGTCACAACTGTAAGTTGAATACTAGATGAATCACAGGGATGTTAGGAAGTATTTCTTCAGTCATAGAGTTGTCAGCAAGTGGAATAATCCGGAGAGTGATGTAGTGGAGGCAGGATCCATACATAGCTTTAAGAAGAGGTTCGATAAAGCTCATGGAGAAGGTAGATAGTGGACCTAGTAGCGAGCAGCGAAGAGGCGGGGCTAGGATCTATGAATCGACCCTGCAGCCACAACTAGGTGGGTACAATTAAGTGAGCAAACACACACACACACACAGCGAAGAGGCGGAGCCAGGAGCTGTGAATCTAGCCCTGGAACCACAAATAGGTGAGTACACACACACACACGTGCAAAGGTTTGCAATAAAACTCGTGCCAGAGATAAGGGGTATGTCCTATGAGAGGTTAAAGGAACCCAACCTGATGACACTGGAGGACAAGGGAGGATATGATAACGACGTACAAAATACTGAGAGGACAGAATGCTTCAGAGATGGTAAATAGGAAGAAGGCATATGTGGAAATTTAAACTCAGATGAGTCATAGGGATTTTAGAAAGTAGTTCTTCAGCCTTAGAATTGTCATCAGGAACTGGAACAATCTGGAGAGTGTAATAATATTGGTAGAATTACCGACAATATGTTAAGTAAAAGGACACAAATGCAACTAATGTGACATTTTATTGTGGCAACGTTTCGCTCTCCAGGAGCTTTCTCAAGCCGTAACGGCTTGAGAAAGCTCCTGGAGAGCGAAACGTTGCCACAATAAAATGTCACATTAGTTGCATTTGTGTCCTTTTACTTAACAATCTGGAGAGTGAAGTAGTAGTGGCGGGATCCATACATAGCTTTAAGAAGAGGTACAATTAGGTGAGTATACACACATGTAATTACACAGTTCAAGCACAGTGTGTAATTTAATTCTTTAGAAGCCTTAGTTAATTGAACCCACTGAGTGACAGGAAAAATGTAATATCATCTACTCACGTGTCGTTGATTTTTAGTAATTTACAAGTCTTGATCATTTAAAAACAAGTCTTGATCGTGTCCAAAGAAGTCTTGGTCATTAACAGACAAGCCTTGGCCGTTTCCAAACAAGTATTAAATCAGTCACATACAAGCTTGAATCATGCAAAATGAATCATTTACACATCAGAGAAATATACAAAATTCGTACCAGTCACTTACAAGACACGTCAGTATTTACAAATCAGGGTAACTTACGAACTAGTCTGGGTAGTTTACGAACTATTCTAGATAATTTAGGAAATAGTCTCTGTGGGTCATTAGCAAATCCGACCTCGGAGTCATATTCGTTATCGCCTTCATCATTCTAAATCGTCATCATGGATATACTAGTTACGGCTGACCTGAGGTGCCGATAATCTTGACGCAGAAGTTGGCTGGGAACTGGCCGATGTGTCTCTCTTTGGGTACGTGGCAGTCCTCAGCGAAGGTGGAATGGGCTGGGTGGAAGGGGTCATCACAGTTGATGTCGCTACCGTTCTTGGAGGAGCACACGTAGCAGCTGATACCGCTGGCTGATGCTGTGCAGGGAAGGGGGAGAGTTAGAGTGTTAAAGTAAGTGGAAAAAAGTAAGTTTTCAATTAGCCCATAAACTGGGAGTGAAAACTAGACCACTATCTGGCTCGTTATTTCGTTTTAGTCTAGAAATTAGACGCCGTTTCGGTCCGTCCTCGAATAACAAGTCGCTACAATGGTCCAGGACAGCCTGAAACAGCGTTTAATTTTCAATTCCAGTTTGTGGTTTAGTAGTGAGTTCTTTTAGCTACGGTATTGAGACTTTGTTTTCCAACAATAAGATATTAAAAGGACCCCAATGGAAATAAGTCATTTCGTCTGACTTTTTGGGGTTATCCTAGGTAATTTACATACGTTAACTATGTATAATTGTAGTAGTAGTATTCTAAATTTGTGTAACTGTGGCGTGGTGGCTAAAGTTCTCGCTTTACACGGCGAGGGTCCGGGTTCGATTCCCGGCGAGAGTAGAAACATTGGGCGTGTTTCCTTACACGGTTGTCTATGGGTAAAATGGGTACCTGGGTGTTAGTCGACTGGTGTGGATCGCATCCTGGGACAAAACTGACCTAATTTACCCGAAATGCTCAGCATAACAAGCGGCTTTCGATATAGTAGTATGTCACTGATGTCAGCTAGGCCTATATACCTTGTACATGTACTTGTAGAAATAAGGATATTATTATTATTAAGCAATTTTACTTTCTAACCACGGTACTTTCTCATTTTTTCTTCCAGTCACGCTACTGCGACTTTTAGTCTTCAAGTAAGTAAAATTTAATCGGGTTAAATTTAGATTCCTGAGTAACCTCATTCTCTCCAGGAATTCTCTCCAGGTAATTGCTTTCCCTCCTTTCTGTATTGTGTTCTTTAGGAAATCTCGACCCACAAAGCCCAAACAGTCTCCCCTAAAGACAACTCTCAGTAAACAGATTGCAGTTGCTTTTTTTTTAAATATTATTTAATATTCGCACTAGACAAGTGATTATTACAGGTGCGCACATTTTAGATAAATCATGAAGATTCAACCTTGGATAACACCAACACAGTCAAATAGCGAGGATGTACATAGAAAATGGAAGACTTAGCAGATTTGAAGGTGAGATCAAAAGGTATGGAGAGAAAAAAAAATGCAAAACGGAAAATGGCGAAAGAAATAGATGTAGGAGGGTAAGGAATGGCAAAAGAGGACAAATATGTACGACTGAGGAGCAAAAGAGGTAGGTGGAAGGATATACAACAATAATGGTATTAGAAAGGGGTAGGATGATGAGTAGAGGAAGAAGGTAGACATTAGGGAGAGAAGCAGAGAAAGAAAGTAAAGAATGAAGAGGAAGGTGGAGAAAGGAGAGATGGGAAGGAAGGAAAGGTGAAAAAATTAAAAAGCTATTGGGAACCTAATACAGGGGAAGAAAGAGTTCTCGCATAAAAAAAAAAACACAAGGAAAAGTAAGAGAAGCAGAAGGAAATAAAGATAAAGGTGAGGTACGAGAAAAAAGAAGAAGGAAAGGACATACATTAGAGAGAGGGGGGGAGAAAGACATGAAGTGCTGAGACCCGTAAAACAAATACTCACATCTATAAACAGCAACGGGTAGAAATATAAAGATGATCAGGTAATAATTTAATATTCTAACCACCGCCATTTTCTGAAAAAGAAATACAAATATAGATTAGAGATTTACAGGAAACGATAACAACTGTTGCAGCAGAAGTGTTATTCTTAGTGGTGGTGGGATTGCAATGGTAACAGCAGTGGTAGTAGTAGTAGTAGTAGAAACATGGCAGCAGCAGCAGCAGCAGTAGTAGTAGTAGTAGTTGTAATAGTAGTTGCAGTAGTAGTAGCGGAAATAGTACTAGAAGTAATAGTAGTAATGGCGATAGTGAAAAAGTACACGTAGAAATAGAAAAACACCATAATTATACAAATTTATTAATCCCACTGCATGCATTCACTAAATCCCATACGGCCTACGTCTTTGGAGAGTTGGTAATTTATTCCTAAGCCGATGATGAAGCAAGGAACAAACACACCACCACACTCGGCAAACACACACCTTCAGATCCAAGAAACACACCAGCGACTACATAAAAACAAACACCTCCAGCGACTTGCAGCAGCTGAAAACACCTTCACTTCCTGGTAAGATGCATCTGGCACTTTGTAAACAAACAGTCTTTAAAGTGCCCCATCTAGGAGCACGTTTATTTAACGCACGAATATGTAGTTATGAGGGAAAGGAATGAGTTAAAACGACCCTCCCTGGGAGCACGTTTATTTAACTCATGCTGTTATGAGGGCAAGGAATGAGTTAAGGACCGAAGCTCTTCCAACGAGGCATACTAAAGATATTTCACCGAAAAAATACCACTCCATTTTAAAACTGATTTGTCAAATTTACATTTACACACCCCAATATAAATAGTAATTTACTTCTAAGTAGGATTCAGCAGTGTCGAAAGTTGGAAGCCAATCAGAAGAGGCTTTCTTAAGTTATCACGTGAAAATTAAAACCGGAAATGGTGTACTTTAATTAACCAGTGGGCACCCACACATGTCAATAGTCGCATGTATCTTTCCTTAATTACAGTGCACCAGTATAGAAAATTTAAAGTCGATCAGTTTAGGTGTTCTCAAGTTATAAACGGTAACTTAGGAGGGACCAAAAAAAATAAATGGTAAGGAATCATGTAAGATACGCCATCAGGGACACCTAATAATTTCAGTTTTATAGGGACATTTATTATGAATTTGCATCCCGCTAGTGATGTAACTCATCCCTTCCCTTCATAACTACATATTCGTGCATTAAATATACGCGCTTCCAGGGCGGGCCGTTTTAAAGGCCAGCGTATCTGCTGAGAAGGATGATATCCTATATAAGTTTAGGGTACGTAGGTGCAACTTTTGCTTATATGATACTAGCATAGTTAAAACACTTAAAATTGTTTGACCTCGTGCAATAATTGGGGCATGCTTCTTCTGGTCGGCTTCAAAATTTTAGCGTTGGTGTGTGTTGTATTCACTGGATTGACTGAGGGTCACGTTACTGGGCTGCTTAAGTCCCATTTTGCCAACGCTAATCTTTCTAGAGACACCAGGGTGCTTCACCGTTTGTTCAGTATTAACTAAAAAAACACACATATATGAATTCAACCATTGGGAATTTTATGCTACAACCACTGAAAATTTAAAATATATATCGAGCTTAGCTCTGCTCTTGTAGCTACAAATAAGTAATTACAAATAGTTAATTACAAAAAAAGCCCTAGTGTCTATCGAGAAATATCTCTGACAAATGTAACTAATATATGGATAATATAAAACTGAAAAAAAAGATAGAATACAGTACTCATCTCGACAGCACGAGTGAATAAGATGGCTTGCTTTTAACTGTACACCAACTGAGACGACTTCCTAAAATGGAAATGAAAATAAACTCACAATACATTGAAAGATCTATTCCACTCGGTGTATATGCTCTGTGATGAATTTAAATCCCAACAAACACAAATCTATCTTTGCACATGATGTAGAACCCTTTATTCTATATGATAAATCGAAATAATATAAATCTGTATTGGGGTTGACCCTTCAAGGAAGGTGCCTTGATCCTGGTGAAGGGTTTCTGATCCAAAGAATATAAGCTACCCTCCCTATACTCATATCAAACCTAATTATCTCCCATTTCCCAAGGTTTAGTGCTTCCCGGAATAATAATAATAATCTTTGTGAAATATCAAGATATCTTAATATAAAATAAATTTGCTTACAACATATAAATCATATGTAGATATAAATCCAGATGTACTCTTGTTAACCCTTCTTGGGACCTAATTCCTAGGTCTTTTGCGTATCCATATGCTAACCCTCCATAAGTTAACCTTGTCTGAAAATCAATTTAAGACTCTTCTCAAAAATCACCTACTCACCCTAAACTAAATACTCATACTGTAAACTACTTTAAAAAATGCTCAATGTTATTTTCCTTAAGATAATCTTAATTTTATATTATCATCCGCCTAAACACTTGTTACAATTTAATATCATCATAATGTCATTTCAAGAGTATAATATCATCATATTGTAATTTGAAATAAACTATATAACTAGAATAAACTCAATTTCTCCAGTATTATGTACATAGTATATAAGTCATTAGATTAAGCTGCCCCTAATGCCATGGCATGCCAGTGGCTCTCCTTGCATTTCAGTTTTATGATTGTAACTACCAATATATATGTATACTTGCAAAGAAATAAAAAAAAATATTTTATTTTTATTTATTTTATTTTACTATAAATCTAAACTCTGTCTACTGAGTCTTCTAAGAACCATCTATGTTGTATTCATGACTCCCCTTTCCTCTCCTCAATGCAGAGCAGGATTAAGATTTTGTAGGCCCCTGAGCTACAAAATATACTGGGGGCCTCACAGTACCTGTGAGGCCCCCAGTTAAGTTAAAGAAATATTAAATTTATTTTTAAGTTAAAGAAATATTAAATTTATTTTTACAAGGCTAACATTTGTTTTGCGTAATTTCTTGGAAACAAATTTCTCCAAAACATCAGTAAACTAAGTTATTGAGAACATGGTTTTCAGTTGCCATAAGAGCTAGTCTGTTGAGTCGTTCTTGTGCCACTGTCGATCTGTGTACAATCTTTAGGGAGGAGCGAACGAATTCACATTTTTTTTTTATTTTGGTCTAATTTCAATGAGATTTTCAGTGATTTATACAGCTTTTAAAAACCTATACACTGTCTTTGTTATGACTTTTTGCCTTTAAGTTAGATAGAAAAAAATAAATTGTGCTAAATTTTAGGGGTCGCAAAACTTTCCTATTTCTGCAAAATTGGGAAGATGTACAATGATCTAGTTAACATCAGATGAATGATAAAGGCTATATAATTATTGACCCAATCCATTTTAGCGAAAATGTCAGTAGATTCCATTATAAAAAATGTTGTAGTGATATATTTTTTTTTGTGGGAAAAAAATCAATAAAAACAAAGCTGTAAAAGATATCGGAAATCTTCCATGGCTGGTTGTAGAGCCATCATTACTCAATAATGTGTGCAAAAATCATGACAATCCTATGAATACTTTTCGCAAAAAATGGCTCACAATGTCAATAATTTATTTCTGAGTTAATATATTTTTTATCTGTAAAACTCTATGGGTACGGCGCGCTAAATCTCAGCTTGTTGCACAAGTCAACACTTGTTGAGACCCCAGAGGTGACAGCTTGCATTAGTTCCTGCACTTGAATGAAGGCGTCAGAAATGTTGCTATGTAGTGTATTTTGAATGAAACAATAAAAAATAGTAATTTTGGGAGGGGAAAAAAAACCCACTAATTGGCAACATGTATTATTTATGAAAGCAAGAACAAAAAAAAATTACATTTAAGGAAAAACATACTTTGAAATATGATAGAAACAAGATGTTTACACCAAAATGTTGCCAGAATGATGCACTATTTTTGGGTAAGAAAACATTTTTTTCAATAATTTTTCAATCTTCCTTTCCTAATCACTCGAAAAAGGCTAGCCCCTCCCTTCAGATGTTTCATCTTGGAGAAACTCCTCTCCAGTCGCATTAGTTATCATTAAACACAAGTAAATCCGTAGTGTTATTTCAGCATTAGAAAATGCTGAAATTAATCTATTGTTTACTAAAAGGGTGTAGATATCAGAAGCTTGCAGTGTTTCATGCTTCTACCTGAATTCATCAAATTTCCCAACAAAGTTTTAAGTGAATAATTTCTGGAACAAATCCAGGCTTCTTTTCACAAGTGAAGGACACGGGTTCGTACTCGGGATGAGTGGATATGTTCCTTACACCTGTTGCCTTTGTTCACCAGTAAGTAGGTACCTGGGTGTTAATCAACTGTTGTGATCTGTGGGTCGCATCTTGGGCTAAGTAGATTACAGGAACTTAATACTTTCCAGGTTAATAACCCGAATAAAATCAACCTATATTTTAAGCTATGTAGTCTGCCTTCCTCAAGATCGTTTCACTATGTAACCACCGCAGCTTGAAGTGTTTCTGACGCACTTGTGACTTGCGTATTATTATGAATTAATAATTAATATTAGCGTACTTATACGTGGTTGCAGTCACACTGAGGTGTAAGTTACTACACAAAATCCCCAATAATCATGAGTGGAGAACGCGGGAGCAGTGAGCTTTCGTCGTTCAAGTTAGTTATCACTTCTGGTTCAAGACAGACACTAGTAATTACTAATTCCTACCAGTAAAGCAATGATTTCTGTTGAGATCATAGTGCCTGTTTAGTCTGGGTATCATGCGAGAAAGGCCACTGTCTTCCTTTGCCTGACAGGATGTTTCGTGGGTGGGTCGGTCTCCCTAACACGCCAAAAACGTGATTTGTTTTCCATTGCACTAACTCTCCCACAGCCACTAGCACTCTCATATCACGGTTAACAAACTCCTGGATAAACATCCCTTCCTTGAGCATACTATTCTACTCTCACATGCAAACTCTCACGGTTTTATCTTGCGTTAAAGGGTGATGGAGTATGACAATTATCCCATGGCACTGAGATCTCTCACACTGCTCTCAGGGAAGGCAAGCTTCGATATTTGAGCGTCTGCGCACACTACCTTAGTCTCCCCTCTCCTTCACGCCTCATACTCTCTTCATGCTTTACGACAATCTGTATCACAAATGTGATAGGATATTTCATCTCACATAAGGTGCCTATACATATATTTAATAATTCAAAACTTGTTGTCAAGTTATCGTATGTCTGATCCCATCAAGGGAGGTTCCTTGACGCTGGTGAGGGGCTCTTGATCTAGGGAATTAAATCTGTGCTCCAGTTCCCTGAATTAAGCCTGAATACCTTCCATCATTCCCCCCACGTGCGCTGTATAATTCTACGGGTTTAGCGCTCCCCCATGATTATAATAATAATAATATCGTATGCCTGGCAGCGTACTCATTATCTTCGATCCCGCTCTATGTCAGCTTAAGTAAGCTTACTTGTAAATATTTAGGCAAAAATGCGTATTTCCCATCTTTCAGCCATTTTTTCCCATAAAACACGTAAATGTTATATAAAATTACTTAGTTCATAGTGTTTGTATTTTTTTAAATAACTTGGCCTCTCTGATGAGAAATATTTCCATTGCTGCTCTTTTTTTTAAGCAGTATTTGATACTCTGTTGTGCGGCTTCTTTCCCTATAGGAGGGTACCTTCATGCTAGTTAAGGATTCTTATTCCAAGGAATTTGAGTTACCCTCCCATTTTTCAGTGGGAGGATAAGGTCAGTTTCTTGGATCAAGATCCTCTTTTCGAGAAACATAAAGGAACCTCCGGTAAAGGAATCCAATTCCAGAGCTGTATGACCAGTAATATAAATTTGTGCAATGGTTCCGAGGGCACTCAGATGTTACCTGGAGAGGGTTTCGAGGGTCAATGTCCCCGTGGCTCCGTCCGTGACCAGGCCTCGTGGTGGATCAACCAGGCTGTTACTGCTGGCAGCAGAACGGCTTCTCAGGTACTGACTTGAGGTGCCTGTCCAGCTCATTGAAGACAGCCAGGGGTCTGTTGGTAATCCCCCCTTGTGTGTGCTGGGAGACAGTTGAACAGTCTTGGGCCCCTGACACTTATTGTGTTGTCTCTTTGCTTACTTGTGGCACTCCTGCTTGTTATTGGAGGGATGTTGCATCTCCTGCCGAGTCTTTTGCTTTCGTAGAGAGTGATTTTCGTGTGTAGATTTGGGACTAGTCCCTCTAGGATTTTCAAAGTGTATGTTATTATGTATCTTTCTCACCTGCATTCCAGGGAGTACAAATTATGGGACTTGAACCGTTTCCAGTAATTTAGGTGATTTATCGTACTTATGTGTGCCGTGAAAGTTCTCTGTATATTCTCCAGGTCTGTAATTTCGCCTGCCTTGAAAGGGGCCATTAGTGTACAACAATATTCCATCCTAGAGAGAACAAGCAATTGGCATTGGGATTGGCATCTTTAGTTTTGAAGGTTCTCATTATCCATCCTATCATTTTCCTAGATGTTGTGGATACTTTGTTGTGATCTTTGAAAGTGATATTCTTTGACATTATCACTCCCAGGTCCTTCACATTAGTTTTTCGTTATATTATGTGGTTGGAATTTATTTTATACCTGGAGTCTACCTGGAGAGAATTCCAGGGGTCAACGCCCCCGCGGCCCGGTCTGATCCGGTACCGACTTGAGGTGCCTGTCCAGTGCCTGCTTGAAGACAGCCAGGGGCTTGTTGGTAATTCCCCTGATGTATGCTGGGAGGCAGTTGAACAATCTTGGGCCCCTCACACTTATTGTGTTGTCCCTCAACGTACTAGTGGCACCCCTGCTCTTCATTGGGGGGATGTTACATCGCCTGCCGAGTCTTTTGCTTTCGTACGGAGTGATTTTTGTGTGCAAGTTTGGTACTAAGCCCTCGAGAATTTTCCATGTGTATATAATAATGTATCTCTCCCGCCTGCGTTCTAGAGAGTACAGGTTTAGGAACTTCAAGCATTCCCAGTAGTTGAGGTGGTTTATCGCACTTATGCGTGCGGTGAAGGTTCTCTGCACATTTTCAAGGTCAGCAATTTCACCCGCCTTGAAAGGTCAGTGCCGGGCTGAGTGTTTGAGGGGAGAGGACGTGTGTGAGTGAGGTCCTAGGCCTTGTATCCCAGGACTGCTTATTTCACTCGACTGACAACTCATCATGCAACTCATATCGTTGGATTGCAGCTGCATTGTTGCTGGAACTCTTATGTGTGAGCTGTGACTAGTGATCTACCTAGTTAAACGAAAAGTGTTGGTTTGAAGTGGCACAAGAAGGCCTATCTACACTACCCCTCGCCTGCCTCCTCCCTCTATTTAGAACTCAGCCACTCGCCTCTATTTACCTATGGTCTAGAGGCGGTTTTTGCCTGCCCACATACGTGCCTGAGTGCCCCTGTCAGTTCTGCCAGCTTTCCACGATTTCCCACCCACCCTTCTTAAGAATGTGTCTCCTGTGTGCATACGTGCCTGCTACAAGATAATCTCAAAGTGGTTGACACGGGTTTAACTGGCACATTCAAGCAGGCTGAAAGCAACAAACAAGCCAGGCAGGACAAACTAAGGTAGCCAGCA
>WNWK01046397.1:0-14336 GCA_009830355.1 Cherax destructor
ATGCTGGGAGGCAGTTGAACAGTTTTGGGGCCCCCTGACACTTATTGTGTTGTCCCCAACGTGCTAGTGGCCCCCCTGCTCTTCTTTGGGGGGATGTTCATCGCCTGCCGAGTTTTTTTGCTTTCGTAAGCCCCGTTTTTTCATAAAAAAACCATGTCCCCAGTTATTGAAAAAACCCCCTCCAATATTACAGTATTTTTAAACTAATCTCAACTCCTCCATCTTATTCCTAGCACTAGGGCCTTTGGTAATATATATTTAAAGACCCCCCCTTTCTTTTTTTACCCTTCCTGCTCATTTCTTTTTTTCCACTATCCTATTACTGTCCTTGACATCTAGTGTCCCCAAATTTTCCCAAATTATCCACCTTATTCTGCCTATTACTAGTTCCCCAGAACATAATATTACTACACTGGGATTTCCCTGTTTTCCCCCAAAAACCCATACCACTAACTATTTCATTTTAAAAAAGCCCTAACAGCCCCTCCACTGCGTTGCCGTCCCCCCACCCCAGACCTGGATAAGTGAACCCCATCCCTGGCATACATGTCATTTCTCCCAAAGGAAGAAGTCCCAGTTTTTAATGTTACTGAATTTTCCTTCATTTTTGTCCACCCAAACAGGGGCACCAATTGCCCTGGACAGCCATTCTTTTCCAACTCCTCTCCTTGGCAAAATACCACATATGACAGGGTTCCCACCCTTCTTCCTAATTATGTCTATTGCTGACCTAAACCTGCTAGTCAGGTCCTCACCCCCTCCGTCTGCCAACATCTTTGCCTCCAGCACTGAGACAGATAATAGGTTCCCCTCCATTACCTCCATGATGTCTTATTATTTTCACTGTTCCTTGATCTTAGAAATCACGAAATTCACTTTTTTTTGTTTGGTATGTGCCAAATTAAGCCAAACATGTTGAATAGGCCGAACTTCCTTAAATATATTTTTCAAAAAAAACCCCAAAAACAAAAATTTCCCTTTAACTATTTTTTTCTAAATAATTTGAATGCTCCCTTTTGCTCACACTCCAACAGCACACAAAACCATATTTTTTTACCAGGGTTCCCGCTTCTCGATTTTTCTTGTATCAGATTATGCCCCAAAAGCTGGATTAACACACACTTTTTTTTTTTTCCCGGAAATTTTGACTGCCTTCACATGCCACTGATGTGTTGACACCAAAGGGGGGGAAATCCGAGTGTAATATACCCTCCATCCCCAATTTTGGGGGAAAAGGAATACTACTAGAAAAAACAATTCCCTGGGTATGGATTTATGATGCCCCTTTATCCCTCCCCCATCTGTATGGCACACCACTACCCGCTTCAACTCAGCTAAGTATCAGACCTCCACATTTCTTGTTACTCCCCTATGATAGGAATAAATTTGCCAAAAAAATTGCCAATAAGTATGAGGCCTCATACATGTTTTGTGCTAATGGGTGATTTTTCTTTTTTTTCCCAAAAACTTTTTTTTTTAGAGTATGGTTAAGTTTACTAAAACCTTTTTCCTAGTGATATCTTAATCCCCGGGCATTTAAAGGGGTTCCCTTCATACCCCATCCTTTGGAAATAGTCTGTCAGCCTCATGTGGCGAAATTCAGTATGTCTACCTGGAGTCTACCTGGGGGAGAATTCCAGGGGTCAACGCCCCCGCGGCCCGGTCCGTGACCAGGCCTCTTGTTGGACAGGGCCTGGGTCAACCCCGGCTGTTACTGCTGGCCGCACGCAGTCCCTTCGAACCACAACCGGGGATCAGGTACCGACGGGGTGCCTGTAGTCCTGCTTGAAGACAGCCAGGGGCTTGTTTGGGAATCCCCCCGATGTATGCTGGGAGGCAGTTGGGCAATCTTGGGCCCCCACACTTTTGTTTGTCCCTCAACGTGCTAGTGGCACCCCCCGCTCTTCGGGGGAATGTTCATCGCCTGCCGGGGTCTTTTGCTTTCGAGGGAGTGATTTTTTTGTGCAAGTTTTGGGACTAAGCCCCCGAGAATTTTTCCCTTTTATATAATAATGTATTTTCCCGCCTGCGTTCTAAAAGTACAGGTTTTGGAACCCCCGCCTTTCCCCGTAGTTGAGGGGGGTTTATCGCACTTACCTAATATTTTCAGTGCTTGGAAAGTATTCTCTAAGGATTCACCAATCTGCTGGCGGCGAGTTGCAAGACGATATCGTGCAAAGATTTCATTTGTGGGCTTAATATACTGAGACTTGAGGGCATTGATAGCATCTTCATAGGTATTACACTCTGTGAAATAACCTCATAGATTTTAGGTGACACAAAGTTGATGAGCAGGCTTAGTTTATCTAGATCTTCCTGAGGAAAGGCTCTCAAGAAGTTTTCGAAAGTCTTAAACCAGTGCTTCCATTCCTGAGCAGCCGTTGATACACTGGGGTCAGAGTCTAGCCTCTCAGGTTTCAGTAAACGCTCCATTTTGCTGTGTAGTCTAGCTCAGAATCGCCATTTCAGGTAGCCCAGGATATCTGTGTTCAATAAATTGTTGTGATAAAAACACAGGCCTCATTTCTAGGCTTTTTATTGAATACAAAATCCATGGTACATGTCTGCAACAGAAAATACATCTGTAATGACTGCTGCTGCAGGACAGGTGATGAAGGCATATGTCCTCATGCTTACAGCTACTGGCGACATACGGCTTACCATGTAATCTGCATCACGAATGTATCGGTGTAAGAGCGAGACTACACACATGCTGGGCCATCGCCGTACTGTTTGTTGTTATTGTTAGCCCCCTGAGGTGGTGCCGTATTGTCCTGCTGCGGCTATCCACAAGAGCGGTATCACTACACCATTGACAATTTTTTCCCAGTCAGTTTGCCGCAGCTCTGTCATACGCTCTCTGGCAGCAGCAAGGGCAGTTTGAAAGAGTCTCAGCATTCCAGGGGTACGATGTTTCTATAGCTAGGCCTATTCTGCGAGCAGTACGTTTCAGTGTTCGAAGTTTAAGATCATTGTAATAAGTATGGGTTATAGGAGGTGTGATTGTTATGGGAAGTTGGTTGGGTTAAGAGTTCCAGGAGGTTTTTGAGGCGGTTTGGAAGTAGTTCTGAATACTGCTCACAAGGTCATTGGTGCCAAAGGTCTCACCAGAGGAACACTCATAAGAATTATACTAACCAGTCACATGTGCAACAAAGTCCTCTGTTGATCAGGGGAAACATTAAAATGCTTCTGTTTGGAATATTCCACCAGGAAGGGATAGTATTACCTATATCTAGAGGTTAGCCTTGGGAAATGGTCTGATGATATATCTGATACAATGGTAGACTCACAGCTGGCAGAAGTAATGTTGAAGCCAAGGCACAGATCAAGGACGCCTCCATAGATATGTGGGTTCATGTCACTCTACAATTTGTACATTATCATGACTATTTAATAGTGACAAGCAGTTGGTTACCATTACGATTACCAAACTGTGAGCTTCCCCAATGCTTTTGTGTCTTGCATTATAATCTCCAATGATAAGAGTAGGCTCAGACTGAGCACAAAGTTGGGAGCTCCAATTAATTGAACTTGATGTCAGCAGGAGCACAAATTAAATATGTTGAGAGCAGAGTTCCCAATATAAATCCTAACACCATGGTGGTATTGCAGTCCCTCTGTTTTCTTATGTGTGAGAAGTTGATGGGGAAGTGATTTTAATATATAGAACACAAGAGTTAGTAGATTTGAGGTTATATGCAACAAATGATGGCAATTTGGGGGATTTTTCAGGGACTCTGCACTCTGTAGACAGCACAATATCAATGGGTTCGGTGGTTACTTTATGATGGAAGGTCAGAAGTCTTTTCTAAGTGATGCAATATTCCAGCTAAAATGTTAAGTTTATACGAGGACTGATCCATTATAGAAGTCCTGGAATCTGTTTAGTTTCAGCATAATGAAAAAAATTCATATAAAGAGCAGACATTATCAATGTCAGCAGTGTTACTCTGGTCCATGAGTTTTTTAAGCGCACTACCAGTTGTGAGGCCTCGTGAGTCTTTGTTTACACAAGGCACGACGCTGTTCATGTGTGAATGTATGATAGGTGGCACTACCAATTTATCCCTCCTCCACTAGCATTACACGCATCACTATACCTGAGAGAATTCCAGGGGTCAACGCCCCCGCGGCTCGGTCTGTGACCAGGCCTCTTGTTGACCAGAGCCTGATCAACCAGGTTAGTTTGATATCTTTATTATGCACCCTATACCCATCCTGTGGGCGGTAGTCAAAGATTACAGAGGTATATACGGTCCAGGGACTGGACTCAAAAGTCATAGCTGAGCAAGTTACAAAGGTAATGAACTCACAGGTCACAATCATGACAAGTTACAAAGGTATTTGCAGATTACAGAGGTATATAGGTCCAGAGACTGGGCCCCAAAGTTTTGATAGCTGAACAAGGTACAATGGTAATTAATTCACTAGTTATATGTAATAATCATATGGCAAATTTACTTGCCGTCTGTACATGGTTGCACTATGAACAAATTATAAAGCAATGAGCAATCTTATTAGTCTACACCCAGCCACAATGTAATGAGTTATTGGTGCAAATTTTAATTGTTGGGTCACACACACACATATACATATACACATACACACGCATACATATACATACACACATACATACACACATGTGTACATACACACACACACACACACACACACGTGTCAATGCTTATTTACAGGGAGCAAAGTCAGGTATTTTTCCAGAATGACTAAAATATACCACTGTGGATAAAATACTTTGACATATCTTGAACATTTCGAATGAATAGTCTCTGAATTCACACTTTATCGCACTCCAGTACATAATGACGCAGGGAGTGACAATAATCCAACTGGCAAAGTTTACATCTTGTTTGGTCTACATCTGGTGGTGGTGATTTAACCTGCCAAAGATACTTGTAACTCAGCCGGAGGCGGGCGGTAGTGACATCCAAGAGTCTGCTTATTTTGTTGGATGCACCATAGACATGTGGCCTCTCCCGCATGATAGAATGATGATAGATGACTGACTGGTGTCAAACTCCCTGAGTCTTAAGTCAATAAAAAGGTAAAGTTGGAGACATTAAAGTTTTTTGCTAGTGTCTAACATCTGAGCACAACTTCATTAGCGTCTGGTGCTCAGGCTGTTACTGTGTCGTGTCAGTATCATATATACACTTGTGTAGTGTATCTTTCCTCTTATACAGCTGGCCCTTTGTGTGTGACGTCACGGTACCCGCTGACGTGCCAGAGGCTCAGCGCATGTGCACAGCCTGATATAGGTGCACTGGGCCACTAACGTTAGACCCAAGAGCGAGACAGACGGTGGCTGACTCTCCTTCACTTACTGTAAATATATCATAATCCATCCAACAAGGAAAGTATCTTTGACTTCCTATATATCTCTCTCAAGACCCACGCGATAAGTGGTGAACAGCGGTGTGCCGTAATTTTTATCGTTTAAAGATGTTTATGAAAATAGCTACGACAACCAAGCAAACAGCCCCCAGACCGACCACGTTACCAGCTACTACATACAAAAGTCTACATATCTACAGTATCTCCTGGTCAGAAAAATTGCCTTATTTTTAAATTTTTTCAAAAACCTACGGGGGGTTTGTGGAAATTTTTTTAGTCAAAAAGGTTCCACAGGGTAAGGGAGCCGTAAAAAAAGCCTTGCATGCCGTGGTTTGGCCCTGGGGTTTTAAAACCCCCACACACCCAAAAAAACATACGCACCTCCAGTTTTGAAGGTGACTATTGTGTATATTTTAATTGATAGTTTTATCCACCTAAAATTAAGGAATTTGAAAAAAATAAAACTAGTGGGGATTATTAAGGCAACGTTAGGTATTAATACAGCCCCTAGCACCCTAATATAGGTAGTTATAGGCCTGAATAGGCAAGCATTAGGTTATGTTAGCTAGAGACAACTGGCAGCCCCAAAATCTAGGCAGGGGGAGGGGAATAGGCCTTTGCCCTTTCCCAGACCAGACTCCACAAGGACAAGACGTGCTGAGAAAAAGGCAGCACCCCCACGTGACCCAACATCTGTCCGGGGGCCCTGGGGGGAGATCCCGAAGTACCGTGAAATCTGCCTCCATCCAGACCCATTTACAGTAAGACTAGGCTTTCTTTCTCTCAGTATCTGGCCAGTTTTCGGGGGGAAACGTTAGTGAAGTTATCTGTGGGTCTTAAGCAGAGGGAAAACCCTTTTGTGTTGGTATGTCCCACGCGTCTCTTAAGTTCAGTCTGGAAGCTAGTGTTATTTACTGCATATATTACTCAAGGGACATCCTAAACCAGGGAACTCTGAGGTGCAAAAGGGACACTAATTACCCCATTTTTTTGCAGACAAAGTTTCCCACTGCACATGGTGTTAGGAGGGGTTATATAAGGAAGACCGGGACATATACCCCCCCCCTTTTCTTTAAAATAAAATCTCCCTTCCAGTATTGTGTAGGCAGCGTGGGATTCCCTTACTGCAATTAGATAAAATTTGTACCATAGCCACTTGTAAGTCTGAGAGAAGTGTCTCAGGTGTGGGTAACAGTGCTTGCCCAGAGTGCAACTTACAAGGAGGCAGCCCAAACAAGTTTCTATGGTTGCCCCGGGTTTTGAAAATTTCCCTTTTCGAGTAAGCCAGGAGGGGGGTCCCATTCAAGCCAGTAAAGCCACCACCATTTCTCAGCCTAGGCTTAAGCCAGTTTCTACCTTGTTGTGCAAATTTTTCCCGTTTCCGTTTAGCCCAATCTGTGTGAAAATTTTCCCTACTAAGCCAGCAAGCCACTCTGCTGTCTGGGGAAGTAAGCCATGAGTCCACGCATTTATACCCCCTTTTGTACCCAGTGTATTGCTGTTCTGGTACAATACCCCCCCCGTGGTTTTCCCCTGGGTTATTCAAGCCACCCGGGGTTTGGGGGGAAACAAGGTGCGGCAAAGGGAAAAACCAAAAGCAGTGGGGGGCCCTAACCCACCACCCCCCCCACCACCCACGCTAAGGCGGGAACGCCCCGACCACGTGCATCCACCACCACCCTCCCCCCACCATTCTTCAGTCATCGATCTCCACCCTAGAGACATTTATTGTGTTGTTGTTTTATTTTTCAAAATCTATAGACAATTTCGTGTGTTGAGACAATTTCTGCGAGTTACATAAATTTTGAGTTATCCTAGGAAGTGTTCTGTGTTAAATTAATTATTTCATTAATTTTTTATTTTCACTAGTATTGTCTCTTGTTAATTATTGCGTTATTATTTCTGTGAATTTCGTTGTGTTACTAAGTATGCAGTAAGTACAGTTTTGAAAAAAGTTATCTTTTGTTCCAATATTCCACCAAGTAGAAATTTTTTTAAAAGTTTTTAAAATTTTTTCCCCCAGTAAAACCCATTTTAAAGGAGTTTATCTTTCCTTTTTAAAACTTCTTCCCTGTAAATATTTATTCTTCCTCAAAAACCGAAGACAATGAATACACATCGATTGATCGATCAAATTTGAAAATTTAATTTATAAATCAATTATATCTAGATCCATTAAATTTCTCTTATGCCATTAACGTAAGAAGTGCGAGAGTAAGACTAATTTTGACCCAGTTCAAAGTTATAATGTGTTTGCTATTGTATAGATTCCCCCGGGAACCCCCTGTCTGTTCACCCCTTAAGTTGTATAGTATGCCGAGACGTCATACGTCTGGCCGAGCTTTCTTTCAGTATCATAAAACACTTGTTTTCCCCTGGAGTCTACCGGGAGAGAATTCCAGGGGTCAACCCCCCCGCGGCCCGGTCTGTGACCAGGCCTCTTTTTGGGACCAGAGCCTGTTTAAAGGCTGTTACTGCTGGCCGCACGCAGTCCAACGTACGAACCACAGCCCGGCTGATCAGGTACCGACTTGAGGTGCCTGTCCAGTGCCTGGAAGACAGCCGGGGGCTTTTTGGGTTTAACCCCCTGATGTATGTAGGCAGTTGAACAATCTTGGGCCCCTCACACTTATTGTGTTGTCCCTCAACGTGCTAGTGGCACCCCTGCTCTTCATTGGGGGAATGTTACATCGCCTGCCGAGTTTTTTTTGCTTTCGTGGGGAAATTGTTTTTTTGTGTGCAATTTTGGTACTAAGCCCTCGAGAATTTTCCATGTGTATATAATAATCTCTCCCCCACCTGCGTTCTAGAAGTACAGGTTTAGGAACTTCAAGCGTTCCCAGTAGTTGAGGTGGTTTATCGCACTTTGGTGCGGTAAAGGTTCTCTGCACATTTTCAAGGTCAGCAATTTCACCCGCCTTGAAAGGTGCAGTTAGTGTGCAGCAATATTCCAGCCTAGATAGAACAAGCGATCTGAAAAGTGTCAACATGGGCTTGGCATCCCTGGTTTTGAAGGTTCTCATTATCCATCCTGTCATTTTTCGGGATGAATTGCTACATTGTTATGGTCCTTGAAGGTGAGATCCTCGGGAAAGATCCCCAAGGTCTTTGACATTATTTTTTCGCTCTATTGTGGGGTTTTGGAATTAGTTTTGTACCCCGGGATGAGATTTTAATTTCTTCACGTTTTCCGTATCTGAGTAATTGAAATTTCTAATCATTGAACTTCAATTGTTTTCTGAAAACCCATTTAAAGATTTGGTTTATGTCTGTTGGAGTTTTTTGATGTCTTCAACGGTGGACACTGTCATACAGATTGGGGTTGTCATCTGAAAAGGAAGACACCCACTGGGCTTATACCCCCTGTCAATGTCTGATATGAGGAGGGGGGGGAATAGGATGGGAGCAAGTACTGTGCCTTGTGGAACAGAGCTTTCACAGTAGCTGCCCCAGACTTTACTCTGTTTTTTTGTTTCAAACGGTTGGGAAATTATAAATCCATCTCCAACTTTTCCTGTTATTCCTTTATCACGCATTTTGTGCTATTACACCATGGTAAAACACTTTCAAAGGTTTTGCAAAATCTGTTTAACATCTGCATTCTGTTTATCTTCTAGGCATCCAGGACCTTGTCGTAGTGGTCCAGAAAGTTGGGACAGACGGGGAGCGGCCTGCCTAAACCCATGCTGTCCTGGGTTGTGCAATTGATGGGTATCAAGATGGGTGGCGATCTTGCTTAAAAACCCCTTTTCAAAGATTTTTATGATAGGGGACGTTAGCGCAATTGGTCTGTAGTTCTTTGCTATTGTTTTCTGCCCCCTTGTGGAGCGGGGCTATGTCTTTTGGGTTTTTAAGCTGGGGGACGATCCCAGTGCCCACTCCCTCTCCATAGGATGTTAAAAGCATGTGATAGGGGCTTCTTGCAGTTCTTGATGAACACGGAGTTCCTTTCTGGGCCTGGAGCGGGAGTGCATGGGATGAAATTTATTGCCTTTTCAAAGTCATTTGGCGTAGTGATGATGTCAGAAAGGCATCGCCTGTCAAGTTCTGTGGCACTCTCATAAAAAAATCATTTGGGTTTTTGTTTTTTCAGTTGGTTGGTGGCCAAAAAACTGAGTCATACTGGGATTTAATAACTCGCTCATTTCCTTGCTGTCATCTGTGTAGGACCCATCCGGTTTAAGTAGGGGCCCAATACTGGTTTTGTTCTCGATTTTGATTTTGCATAGGAAAAGAAATACTTAGGGTTTCTTTCAATTTCATTTAGGCCTTTAGTTTTTCCCCGTGTCTCTTGATTCCTAAAAGACCTTTAGTTTTAATTGATGTTTGCTATTTCTCTGACTAGTGTCTCCCCACGTATTTCAAATATTGGCCTCCCGTAAGCTGTTAAATTTTGTGCCTTCGCCTGTATAGGGGGGCCCCTTTCCTTTTTTAGTTTGCATCTTCTCCCCCCTTTTCCTTAAGGGAATTTGCCTTGAGCAAACCTCAAGTACCACAGAGAATTTGTTCAAGACATAGGTTGGGATCCGTGATGTTTGGGAATCTTCCCCCGTTTATATCATTTTTGGACTTGGTTTACTTGGGCCCACCTTTGTTTTTTTTATTGAAGTTGAATTTGGAGAAAGCTCCCTCCCGGGTGATCACATTTTGTTGGGTCTGGAGCTCCCAGCATGCATGTCTGGGTTTTATTATGTTGTGATCTGAGTATATTGTTTTTGATATGATGACATTTCGTATCAGATCATCATTGTTGGTGAAGAGGGGGACCAGCGTATTCTCAAACTTGTGGGGGCTTTATTTTCTGGTTTAAAGGGGAACTTGGGCAGAGATTTAAAAATTTATGCATGTGTGAATTTTCTCTGGGAAATGCCTCCCGGTGTTATCTCTGCTACCACATTGTTTTCCCGGGGTTTCCCCCATTTTTGGTGCCTGAGGTTGAAATCCCCCAGTAGCAAGATGTTGGGGGCAGGAGCTGGAAGATTTTTCCCGACAGTGGTCAATTTTCAAAATTTTTCTTGGAATTGTTGGGACGTTGCATCCGGGGGCTTGTAGACAACCACGATGACCAGGTTTTTATTCTCGACCTTTTTCTAATTTTTAACCACATCATTTGAGGCATTTGTAGTTCTGAACATATAAGTGACTCTGTGATATACAGGAACCCCTTTTTTCCTATTCACCTGTCACACCTGTATAGGTTGTAGCCCGGGATCCATATTTCATTGTCCAAGTGATCTCTTTTTGGGTCTCTGTGAAAGCCGCAAACATGGCATTTGACCCTGTAAGCAGTCCACTAAAAGTAAGGTACCTTGTTGTTTGTTGCTGGCTTTGAACCTTTTATATTAGCAAAGATGAATGTAGTTGGATTGGTGGTATTGGTGGTATGGGGGGGGGCTTTTTTTTCCCGGCTCTAATAACTGTTGTAATGGAGTGGAGGCCACTGACTGTGATTCCACTCCAGAAATGATTCAGTTGGTGTACAATTTCTGTCATTTCCTGCCAGCTTTTTTCCTTCCTGGCACTCCCTCTCTCCGGAGTGGCCTTTTCCCTGATTTTGCCATGGTCTGGGTGTTCTTTTCGCCTCTTTTTCCCTTTTGGTGGTATGCCTGGCAATATAAGTTATAGCACTGTCTTTCCCGAAATTTATGTGTGGGACATTTCAGGGTGGAAAAACACAAAGGGCGGGAGGGTTTCATTTGCCTGTTTTTATATGGGGAAAGGCATTTTCTGGGGTGATCATAATTACATGTCCCATCTGATTTCCCAGACTTTCCCTGCCTGCAGATACCAAGTGCATAATATTTTACATAAAGGGCCCGGTTTCCGTTTGCCCTGGTTTTTAGTGACTGTGTTCCCCCCTTGGGGGTGTGTTCCTGTCTCATGTCTGTCTTCGTTACTATTGCTAACAATGGAGCCTTCAACTGTTTCCGGTAATTTTTCTTCATTATTTTCCCCGGGGATCCCCCTTTTTTACTATCTACCGTGGTATTGCTAGTTTGTACCACTGTTTTTGTGTGTCCTTGTCTACACCTGTTTCCCCCTCATTTATTTCCCCTAGAGCTACTGTCCCTCTTCAGGTCACCATCCCTTTATTTCCCCATTCTTAAATATATTGGGTATCATTTCAACATCTGTACCAGGGGGGTAGCATCATCCCCCCTGATTTTTTTTTGACCCCAAATGTTATAGAAAGCTGTCATGTTTTTTTTGAAGTCCGATTTGGTCTTGTCATCTTTTAATATCGATGTGGTTTTATTCCCCAGTTCGGTCTCATTTGGACATACCCAAAAAAACTTCCCTTGTTTAATATCTGAGTGGTTTGAGTCTTGAATGTCTACAAAGGGGGTGGCAGCATTTAAACAAAAAATGCATGTAATCCATGCAGAGGAACGTTTGCTTGTTTGGTTGCATATTACACAGGGTTTCATGATTGATTTTTTTTTGGTTTTCTTTACTGTATATTCTACTAATAGGTTCCCTGAAGTGGTGATCCGTCTATTTGTATCTTTTCTATTTTATTTGCATGTGTAAGTGTTGGACAATCTTACCTCGGGAGAAGTTATTCTTACTGTTATTGTTTGAGTGTTTGATAAAAAGGGCCCCTAAAACTCCGTCCGCTTATTGAATCCGGACTCGGATACCAGTTTTTTAATCCAGTCAATGGTTCCTTGGATCTGACGAGATCCAAATGTCACTTATTTAATGAATCCTGTAGGGGTTGTCTGGGTTACGCGAGACAGATCACTGGAAGATGATTAAACAGAGTAATAATAAAATCGGTATGGTACAAAAATATAACTTGCGTGTTGGAGATAAAAAAACCCGGGCCTTCTGGGAGCTCCTACTGTACGGCGGCCTACCTCTGGCACCCTGGGTTTTCCTCCCGGCACCCTGTTTACTTCTTGCACCCCCGGTAAAACCCCGCCCCGCTTTAACACCTGGGTATCCGTGCACTTATGGTTCACTCTCTGGGTTTAGATTTGTTTTTGTTTTTACCTACACCCCAACACTGCTGGTTTTTTATGATTTTACTGGAAGATATACGGACTAATGTTAGTGAAATCGTTCACTGACAACTCACAACTCGACACTGTTTATCGTATTTTTTAGCTGGGCAAATTACGTATTTCCCAGGATTGTGCCCCTTTTCGTATTTCATAAATTTTTATATCAATGTAATCACTAGATTTTGGTCAGGGTTTCTAACAGTTTAAAATTATCAATACACGGACTTGCGTGGTAAGGACCCGGTGGCGCTGGCAAAATTTCAAAACCAAACTCGTTAGGCCTTTCACTTCCGCCTTTGTTTTTATTTAAAATCTATTAACTTTTTATACTAGGCACCACTGATATATTCACTATACAGATCTATCTTTCACCCCACAGGGGGACTTTCCTTCCTCTGACAAAAAAAACGTTCTGTTTTGATTATTTCACACCGGGACTAAGTTCCCCCCTGGCTTTATTTGGGACTAAGGGTTTTGGCACAATTTAAATTTCCCTTTTTTTTGTCTCTGTATAACTGTTTTCTGCCTGGTTTTTTTGCGAGCACTGGAGGGATGTACCTTATAAGATCACTGGCACAGTTTTAGGTTCTAGCACGTTGGGGGAGACCGCGAAAAAAACGAAAAAACAGGAACAAGACGGACGCGTGTATAGGCGTGTATAGGCGTGTATAATGTGGGGGTATCTTTTCTTATACAGCTGGTCCCTTTTTCGTGTGACGTCAGGTTTCCCCCTGACGTCAGGGCTCAACGCATGTGCACAGTCTGATATAGGCGCACTGGGGCCCCTAACGAGAACCCCCGAGCGAGACAGGCGGTTTTGGTTTGGGCTCTCCTTCACTTACTGTAAATATACCGGAAACCATCCAACAAGGGTATCTTTGGGCCCCCTATATATCTCTCTCAAGACCCACCGAAAATGCTGGCCGCCGCAGTCCCAAAGTACGAACCACAGCCCGGCTGACGGACCGACTTGAGGGCCTGTCCAGTGCCTCTTGAAGACAGCCAGAGGCTTGTTGGTAATCCCCGATGTATGCTGGGGGGGCAGTTGAACAATCTTGGGCCCCTGACACTTATTGTGTTTTCCCCCAACATGCTAGTGGCACCCCCGCTCTTCATTTGGGGTGTTACATCCCAATGCCGAGTCTTTTTCCCTTTTGTAGGGAGGGGATTTTTGTGTGCAAGTTTTGGGACTAAGCACCCGAGAATCTTCCATGTGTATATAATAATGTATCTCTCCCGCCTGCGTTCTAGAGGTACAGGTTTAGGGGAAATTCAAGCGTTCCCAGTAGTTGAGGTGGTTTATCACACTTATGCTTGCGGTAAAATTTTCCCCTGCCCTTTTCAAGGTCAGCAATTTCACCCACCTTGAAAGGTGCAGTTAGGGGCAACAAATTCCAGCCTAGATAGAACAAGCGATCTGTAAAAATGTCAACATGGGCTTGGCATCCCTGGTTTTAAGGGTTTTCATTATCCATCCTGTCATTTTTTTGAGCAGATGCAATTGCTACATTGTTATGGTCCTTGAAGGTGAGATCCTCTGGGCATGATCACTCCCAGGGTCTTTGACATTAGTTTTTTGCTCTATTGTGTGGTTGGGAAATTTGTTTTGTACTCCGATGAGATTTTAATTTCTTCACGTTTTCCGTGTCTGAGTAATTGAAATTTCTCATCATTGAACTTCATATTGTTTTCTGCAGCCCATTTAAAGATTTGGTTTATGTCTGCTTGGGTTTTGGTGTCTTCAACGGTGGACACTGTCATACAGATTCGGGTGTTTTTTTTTGCAAAAGGGAAAACACAGCACTGTGGCTTATATCCCTTCAATGTCTGATATGAGGATGAGGAATAGGATAGGAGCAAGTACTGTGCCTTGTGGAACAGAGCTTTTCCCGTAGCTGCCTCAGAATTTCTCTGTTGACTACTAATTTTGTGTTCTACATGTTAGGAAATTATAGATCCATCTACCAACTTTTC
>WNWK01046398.1:0-14336 GCA_009830355.1 Cherax destructor
AAAAAAACAAGTTTTAAGCTTTATATTTTAAAAACTTATTTTTTAAAAAATACTTAAATTTCAATAAATAAAATTTTTTTGAATTAATTTTGGGAAAATAAGAAAATTTTTAACTCAGAATTCTTAAGTATATTTTATTTACAAATAGTTTGATTTTTGAAAACTCTTTCTCAAAATAAAATTAATTTTACATTTTTTTAAAATTTATAATTATTTAATTTTAAAATAAAAAAATCTTTATATTTTTTTAGAAATTTTATATTATTTTAAAAATTTTGAAACTTAAAAGCTCAGAAAAATTTAAAATAAATTTATTTATATTTGATTTTAATTTATATTTTTAAAACCCATTTTACTAAAAACTAAATTTTAATTTTATATAAATTTTAAATCAATTTAAATTATAAAAGTAAAAAAATTATGATTTTTTTAGAACTACTCATAGTATTTTTTTCTTTTGTTTTCGGAAATCTTGAAAATCTTAATTTAATCTAAAAAATTTTTACTTTTAATATTTATAAAAATTTAAAAATTTTAAATCCTTAAAATTATAAAATCAATATTTTTATTAAAAATATTATTTTCGAAAATCCTGAAACTTAAAAAGTCAAAAAATGCAAAAATCATTTATTTTCATTTTAAATTTTTAAATTTTAAATTTTTTAAAAAACCCTTAAAATAAAATTTTAAAATTTTATAAATTTCTACTGAAAATTTAATAGGGAAAAGTGCAAAATTTATTTTTGAAAGCTTACCTTGTATATTATAATTTTTTTGAAAAATCATTTTAAAGCTAAATACTAATTTACAACTTTTAATAAATTTTATTTAATTGAAATTATATGGGAAAAATCAAAAAATTTTATGATTTTCATTTTGGATAAAATTTCATGTTATTTTATCTAAAAAAATAAAAAAAAGCTCGAAAATGCCTAAAACCGATTATGCAATCAATTAAAAGTGGTTTAGCATTTTTGAAAATTTATTAATTATTTAAAATTTTTAAAAATCCATTAAAAATCTATAAAATAAATTTTATAGAATATTTCATATTATTTTGAAAATACATGAAATAACTAAAAAAAGTTAACAGTATATTATTGCATATTTACTTAAGATGGTTATCTTTTCTAAGAATCATTTTCATAAATATTAATTTTTTCACATTTAAATAAATTTCACTGAATTTAATTTTAATAATAAAAATATTTTCTTAAAGCTTACTATGGTAATCTATTAAAAATTATTTTCAGAAAATCCTTGAAATGCTTTTAATGCAAAAATGCAATAAAATCAGATTTTAACTTTTGAATATTTATTAATTATTTAAATTTTAAAAAACTAATTAAAATTTTAAAATCATATTTTTATAGAATATTGTTTTTTTTTAAAAAAAATAAATTTAAAAAGCTCAGAAAATGTGCTAAACCCAAATTTATAATATTTTATTAGATTTTGATGCTTCAAAACTTCAAAATTATTCACACTTTTAAAGAATTTTAGAAGAATTATGATTTTCTTTAGAGTTATATGTATTTTATCTAAAAATTTTGAACGAAATGCTTAATTAAAAATGCAATAAAACAAGTTTAGATTTTAAATTTAATTTTATATTAAAATTAAACTATAAAATAATATTATAGAATATTATATTATTTGAAAATAAGAAACATTAAAACCAGAAAAATGCTAAAACGTATTTATTATTTTGCGTTTTGAGCGTTTATGCTTTTTGAAACTATTTTTAGCTAAAATACTGATTTTCAACTTAAATAAATACTGTAATAAATTTATGGAAAAGTAAATTTTATGATTTTCTTGGTTTTCGGAATTTTATCTAAAAAAATTTCAGAAAACCTTGAAAAGCTTTAAGTCAAAAACAAAAAAAGTTTTATAGCATTTGAATAATTAATTATTTACATATTTTAAAAAATCCCATTAAAAATCTATAAAAATCAAATATTTTTATAGAATATTTCATATTATTTTCGAAAAAAACATGAAACATTAAAAAGCCCAGAAAATGTGCTAAAACGATTTTATGGCATATTTCGACGTTTTAGAGCGGTTTGATGCTTTTCTGACAAAACTCATTTTTAGCTAAAATACTTAGATTTTCACACTTTTAAATCAATTTCTACTTTCAATTGAAATTTATGGGAAAAGTAAGCAAAATTTTATGATTTTCTTTTAGGAAGCTTACTTATAGGTATATTTATTAAAAAATAGTTTTCAAAAATCCTTGAAAATGCCTTTTAAATCGTCAAAAATGCAATAAAATCAAGTTTTATAGCATTTTGAATATTTATTAATTATTTACATATTTTTAAAAATCCCATTAAAAATCTATAAAAATCAATATTTTTATAGAATATTTCATATTATTTTCGAAAAAAACATGAAACATTAAAAGCTCAGAAAAATGTGCTAAAATCGTATTTTATTGCATATTTCGACGTTTTAGAGCGGTTTGAGTGCTTTTCTGGCAAAACTCATTTTTCAGCTAAAATACTTAGATTTTCACACTTTTAAATAGAATTTCTACTGTAATTGAAATTTATGGGAAAAGTAAGCAAAATTTTATGATTTTCTTTAAGGAAGCTTACTCATAGGTATATTTTATCTAAAAATAGTTTTCAGAAAATCCTTGAAAATGCCTTAAATCGTCAAAAAATGCAATAAAATTAAGTTTTATAGCATTTTTGAATATTTATTAATTATTTACATATTTTTAAAAAATCCCATTAAAAATCTATAAAAATCAATATTTTTATAGAATATTTCATATTATTTTCGAAAAATACATGAAACATTAAAAAGCTCAGAAAAATGTGCTAAAATCGTATTTTATTGCATATTTCGACGTTTAGAGCGTTTGAGTGCTTTTCTGGCAAAACTCATTTTACCTAAAAACTTAGATTTTCACACTTTTAAATAGAATTTCTACTGCAATTGAAATTTATGGGAAAAGTAAGCAAAATTTTATGATTTTCTTTAGGAAGCTTACTTATGGTATATTTATCTAAAAATATTTTCAGAAAATCCTTGAAAATGCCTTAAATCGTCAAAAATGCAATAAAATCAAGTTTTAAAGCTTTTTGAATATTTATTAATTATTTACATATTTTTAAAAAATCCCATTAAAAATCTATAAAAATCAATATTTTATAGAATATTTCATATTATTTTCGAAATATATGAAACATTAAAAGCTCAGAAAATGTGCTAAAATCGTATTTTTGCATATTTCGACGTTTTAGAGCGGTTTGAGTGCTTTCTGGCAAAACTCATTTTAGCTAAAATACTTAATTTTCACACTTTAAATAAATTTCTACTGAATTGAAATTTATGGAAAACATTTATTCGAAATATATAAAATAAATAACGATTTATTATATTGAGTTTGGGTTTAGGCTTTCAATATTTATAAATTATTTCACATTTAAATAATTATAAAATTTATAAGAAGCAAAATTTTATATTCTTAGACTAATAGTATTTTTTAAATTAATTTCGAAATCCTAAAATTACGAAAGAAAACTTTCATTATTTTTAATTTATTTTAAAACATTCATAAAATAATATTTAAATATTTATATTGAAACAGAAATTAAACTAGAAATTCTAAAATTTATCATTTGTTAGAGCGTTTATCTAATGTTAGCTAAATTAATTTAACTTAAAATTAATTAAATTATAATAATATTTCGAAATACAAACATAAAGAAATGCAATCGTATTATTTGTTAAGTTTATCTTCTAACTCATTTAGCTAAATATGATTACACTTTAAATAAATTTCACTGCAATTGAAATTAGAAAATAAGCAAATTTTATGATTTTCTAGTTACAGGTATATTTTATCTAAATGTGAACTGAATGCAATAACAAGTTTTATAGCATTTGAATATTTATTAATTATTACATTTAAACCATTAAATCTATAAATCAATTTATAGAATACATATTATTTTGAAAATATGAAACATAAATCAAATCGTATTTTTTATATTGCGTTTTGAGCGGTTGAGGTTCTGCAAACTCATTTACAAAATACTTAGATTTTCACACTTAAATAAATTTACTGCAATTGAAATTATAAAGAAATTTATGATTTTCTTAGAACTTATAGGATATTTTATCAAAAATATTTTGAAATCTGAAATGCCATTAAATGCATAAAATCGTTTACATTTGAATATTATATTTTCATATTTAAATTAAATCAAAATTATTTTTAATATTTCATATATTTTCGAAATATACATGAAACATTAAAAACTCAGAAAATGTGCTAAAATCGTATTTTATTGCATATTTCGACGTTTTAGAGCGGTTTGAGTGCTTTTCTGGCAAAACTGATTTTCAGCTAAAATACTTAGATTTTTACACTTTAAATAGAATTTCTACTGTAATTGAAATTTATGGAAAAGTAAGCAAAATTTTATGATTTTCTTTTGAGAAGCTTACTCATAGGATATTTTATCTAAAAATAGTTTTCAGAAAATCCTTGAAAATGCCTTAAATCGGCAAAATGCAATAAAACAAGTTTTATAGCATTTTGAATATTTATTAATTATTTACATATTTTTAAAAATCCCATTAAAAATCTATAAAAATCAATATTTTTATAGAATATTTCATATATTTTCGAAAATACATGAAACATTAAAAGCTCAGAAAATGTGCTAAAACCGCATTTTATGGCATATTTCGACGTTTTAGAGCGGTTTGATGCTTTTCTGACAAAACTCATTTTTAGCTAAAATACTTAGATTTTCACACTTTTAAATCGAATTTCTACTGCAATTGAAATTTATGGAAAAGTAAGCAAAATTTTATGATTTTCTTTTAGGAAGCTTTACTTATAGGTATATTTTATCTAAAAATAGTTTTTCAGAAAATCCTTGAAAATGCCTTAAATCGTCAAAAATGCAATAAAATCAAGTTTTATAGCATTTTTGAATATTTATTAATTATTTACATATTTTAAAAATCCCATTAAAAATCTATAAAAATCAATATTTTTATAGAATATTTCATATTATTTTCGAAAATACATGAAACATTAAAAAACTCAGAAAAATGTGCTAAAATCGATTTTATTGCATATTTCGACGTTTTAGAGCGGTTTGAGTGCTTTTCTGCAAAACTCATTTTTCAGCTAAAATACTTAGATTTTCACACTTTAAATAGAATTTCTACTGCAATTGAAATTTATGGGAAAAGTAAGCAAAATTTTATGATTTTCTTTAGGAAGCTTACTTATGGTATATTTTATCTAAAAATAATTTTCAAAAATCTTGAAAATGCCTTAAATCGTCAAAAATGCAATAAAATAAGTTTATACATTTTAATATTTATTAATTATTTACATATTTTTAAAAATCCATTAAAATCTATAAAAATCAATATTTTTATAGAATATTTCATATTATTTTCGAAAAATACATGAAACATTAAAAGCTCAGAAAATGTGCTAAAATCGTATTTTATTGCATATTTCGACGTTTTAGAGCGGTTTGAGTGCTTTTCTGCAAAACTCATTTTTCAGCTAAAATACTTAGATTTTCACACTTTTAAATAGAATTTCTACTGAATTGAAATTTATGGGAAAAGTAAGCAAAATTTTATGATTTCTCTTTAGGAAGCTTACTCATAGGTATATTTTATCTAAAAATAGTTTTTCAGAAAATCCTTGAAAATGCTCTTAATCGTCAAAAATGCAATAAAACAAGTTTTATAGCATTTTTGAATATTTATTAATTATTTACATATTTTTAAAAATCCCATTAAAAATCTATAAAAATCAATATTTTTATAGAATATTTCAATTATTTTCGAAAAATACATGAAACATTAAAAAGCTCAGAAAATGTGCTAAAATCGTATTTATTGCATATTTCGACGTTTTAGAGCGGTTTGAGTGCTTTTCTGGCAAAACTCATTTTAGCTAAAATACTTAGATTTTCACACTTTTAAATAGAATTTCTACTGCAATTGAAATTTATGGAAAAGTAAGCAAAATTTTATTTTAGAAGTTACTATAGGTATATTTTATAAAATATTTTCAAAAATCCTTGAAAATGCTTAATCGTCAAATGCAATAAAATCAAGTTTTATAGCATTTGAATTTATTAATTATTTACATATTTTAAAATCCATAAAAATCTAAAAATCAATATTTTATAGAATATTTATATTTTTCGAAAATACATGAAACATTAAAGCTCAGAAAATGTGCTAAACTTTTATTGCATATTTCCGTTTAAGCGTTTAGTCTTCTGGCAAAACTCATTTTTAGCTAAAATACTTAGATTTTCACACTTTTAAATAAATTTACTGCAATTGAAATTTATGGAAAATAGCAAATTTTATGATTTTCTTTAGAAGCTTACTTATGGTATATTTTATCTAAAAAATTATTCAGAAAATTCCAAATGCAATAAAATAAGTTTTACATTTTATATAATTATTTATATTTTTAAACCCCTTAAAAATCTATAAAAATCAATATTTTTATAGAATATTTCATATTATTTTCGAAAAATACATGAAACATTAAAAAGCTCAGAAAAAAGTGCTAAAATCGTATTTTATTGCATATTTCGACGTTTTAGAGCGGTTTGAGTGCTTTTCTGGCAAAACTCATTTTTCAGCTAAAATACTTAGATTTTCACACTTTTAAATAAATTTCTACTGAATTGAAATTTATGGGAAAAGTAAGCAAAATTTTATGATTTTCTTTTAGGAAGCTTACTTATGGTATATTTTATCTAAAAATTAATTTTCAGAAAATCCTTGAAAATGCCTTAAATCGTCAAAAAATGCAATAAAATCAAGTTTTATAGCATTTTTGAATATTTATTAATTATTTACATATTTTTAAAAAATCCCATTAAAAATCTATAAAAATCAATATATTTATAGAATATTTCATATTATTTTCGAAAATACATGAAACATTAAAAAGCTCAGAAAATGTGCTAAAATCGTATTTTATTGCATATTTCGACGTTTTAGAGCGGTTTGAGTGCTTTTCTGGCAAAACTCATTTTTAGCTAAAATACTTAGATTTTCACACTTTTAAATAGAATTTCTACTGCAATTGAAATTTATGAGAAAAGTAAGCAAAATTTTATGATTTTCTTTTAGGAAGCTTACTTATCGGTATATTTTATCTAAAAAATTAAATTTTTCAGAAAATCCTTGAAAATGCCTTAAATCGTCAAAAAATGCAATAAAATCAAGTTTTATAGCATTTTTGAATATTTATTAATTATTTACATATTTTTAAAAATCCCATTAAAAATCTATAAAAATCAATATTTTTATAGAATATTTCATATTATTTTCGAAAAATACATGAAACATTAAAAAGCTCAGAAAAATGTGCTAAAATCGTATTTTATTGCATATTTCGACGTTTTAGAGCGGTTTGAGTGCTTTTCTGGCAAAACTCATTTTTCAGCTAAAATACTTAGATTTTCACACTTTTAAATAGAATTTCTACTGCAATTGAAATTTATGGGAAAGTAAGCAAAATTTTATGATTTTCTTTTAGGAAGCTTACTTATAGGTATATTTTATCTAAAAAAATAGTTTTTCAGAAAATCCTTGAAAATGCCTTAAATCGTCAAAAAATGCAATAAATCAAGTTTTATAGCATTTTTGAATATTTATTAATTATTTACATATTTTTAAAAATCCCATTAAAAATCTATAAAAATCAATATTTTTATAGAATATTTCATATTATTTTCGAAAAATACATGAAACATTAAAAGCTCAGAAAATGTGCTAAAATCGTATTTTATTGCATATTTCGACGTTTTAGAGCGGTTTGAGTGCTTTTCTGGAAAACTCATTTTTCAGCTAAAATACTTAGATTTTCACACTTTTAAATAGAATTTCTACTGCAATTGAAATTTATGGGAAAAGTAAGCAAAATTTTATGATTTTCTTTTAGGAAGCTTACTTAGGTATATTTTATCTAAAAAATAGTTTTCAGAAAATCCTTGAAAATGCCTTAAATCGTCAAAAATGAATAAAATCAAGTTTTATAGCATTTTGAATATTTATTAATTATTTACATATTTTAAAAAATCCCATTAAAATCTATAAAAATCAATATTTTTATAGAATATTTCATATTATTTTCGAAAAATACATGAAACATTAAAAAGCTCAGAAAATGTGCTAAAATCGTATTTTATTGCATATTTCGACGTTTAGAGCGTTTGAGTGCTTTTCTGGCAAAACTCATTTTCAGCTAAAATACTTAGATTTTCACACTTTTAAATAGAATTTCTACTGCAATTGAAATTTATGGGAAAAGTAAGCAAAATTTTATGATTTTCTTTTAGGAAGCTTACTCATAGGTATATTTTATCTAAAATAGTTTTCAGAAAATCCTTGAAAATGCCTTAAATCGTCAAAAATGCAATAAAATCAAGTTTATAGCATTTTTGAATATTTATTAATTATTTACATATTTTTAAAAATCCATTAAAAATCTATAAAAATCAATATTTTTATAGAATATTTCATATTATTTTCGAAAATCATGAAACATTAAAAAGCTCAGAAAAATGTGCTAAAATCGATTTTATTGCATATTTCGACGTTTTAGAGCAGTTTGTGCTTTTCTGGCAAAACTCATTTTAGCTAAAATCTTAGATTTTCACACTTTTAAATAAATTTCTATGAATTAAATTTATGGGAAAAGTAAGCAAAATTTTATGATTTTCTTTTAGGAAGCTTACTATAGGTATATTTTATCTAAAAAATAGTTTTCGAAAATCCTTGAAAATGCCTTAAATCGTCAAAAAATGCAATAAAATCAAGTTTTATAGCATTTTTGAATATTTATTAATTATTTACATATTTTTAAAAATCCATTAAAAATCTATAAAATCAATATTTTTATAGAATATTTCATATTATTTTCGAAAAATACATGAAACATTAAAAGCTCAGAAAAATGTGCTAAAATCGATTTTATTGCATATTTCGACGTTTAAGCGTTTGATGCTTTCTGCAAAACTCATTTTAGCTAAAATACTTAGATTTTCACACTTTTAAATAAATTTCTAAATTAAATTTATGGAAAAAAGCAAAATTTTATGATTTTCTTTTGGAAGCTTACTATAGGTATATTTTATCTAAAATATTTTCAAAATCCTGAAAATGCAAATCGTCAAAAATGCATAAAATCAAGTTTATAGCATTTTGAATATTATAATTATTTCATTTTAAAAATCCATTAAAAATCTATAAAATCAATATTTTTATAGAATATTTCATATTATTTCGAAAAATACATGAAACATTAAAAGCTCAGAAAAATGTGCTAAAATCGTATTTTATTGCATATTTCGACGTTTTAGAGCGGTTTGATGCTTTTCTGCAAAACTCATTTTTAGCTAAAATACGATTTTCACACTTTTAAATAGAATTTCTACTGCAATTGAAATTTATGGGAAAAGTAACAAAATTTTATGATTTTCTTTTGGAAGCTTACTCATGGTATATTTTATCTAAAAAATAGTTTTTCAGAAAATCATTGAAAATGCCTTAAATCGTCAAAAATGCAATAAAATCAAGTTTTATAGCATTTTAATATTTATTAATTATTTACATATTTTAAAAATCCCATTAAAAATCTATAAAATCAATATTTTTATAGAATATTTCATATTATTTTCGAAAATACATGAAACATTAAAAGCTCAGAAAAATGTGCTAAAATCGTTTTATGCATATTTCGACGTTTTAGAGCGGTTTGATGCTTTTCTGGCAAAACTCATTTTTAGCTAAAATCTTAGATTTTCACACTTTTAAATAGAATTTCTATGCATTGAAATTTATGGGAAAATAAGCAAAATTTTATGATTTTTTTAGGAAGCTTACTATAGGTATATTTTATCTAAAAAATAGTTTTCAAAATCCTGAAAATGCCTTAAATCGTCAAAAATGCAATAAAATCAAGTTTTATAGCATTTTGAATATTTATTAATTATTTACATATTTTAAAAATCCATTAAAATCTATAAAAATCAATATTTTTATAGAATATTTCATATATTTTCGAAAATACATGAAACATTAAAAAGCTCAGAAAAATGTGCTAAAATCGTATTTTATTGCATATTTCGACGTTTTAGAGCGTTTGAGTGCTTTTCTGCAAAACTCATTTTAGCTAAAATACTTAGATTTTCACACTTTTAAATAAATTTCTACTGCAATTGAAATTTATGGAAAAGTAAGCAAAATTTTATGATTTTCTTTTGGAAGCTTACTATGGTATATTTTATCTAAAAAATAGTTTTCAGAAAATCCTTGAAAATGCCTTAAATCGTCAAAAATGCAATAAAATCAAGTTTTATAGCATTTTTGAATATTATTAATTATTTACATATTTTAAAAATCCCATTAAAATCTATAAAAATCAATATTTTTATAGAATATTTCATATTATTTTCGAAAATACATGAAACATTAAAACTCAGAAAAATGTGCTAAAATCGTATTTTATTGCATATTTCGACGTTTTAGAGCAGTTTGAGTGCTTTTCTGGCAAAACTCATTTTCAGCTAAAATCTTAGATTTTCACACTTTTAAATAGAATTTCTACTGCAATTGAAATTTATGGGAAAAGTAAGCAAAATTTTATGATTTTCTTTTAGGAAGCTTACTTATAGGTATATTTTATCTAAAAAATAGTTTTCAGAAAATCTTGAAAATGCCTTAAATCGTCAAAAATGCAATAAAATCAAGTTTTATAGCATTTTGAATATTTATTAATTATTTACATATTTTAAAAATCCATTAAAAATCTATAAAAATCAATATTTTATAGAATATTTCATATTATTTTCGAAAATACATGAAACATTAAAAAGCTCAGAAAAATGTGCTAAAACGTATTTTATTGCATATTTCGACGTTTTAGAGCGTTTGAGTGCTTTTCTGGCAAAACTCATTTTCAGCTAAAATGCTTAGATTTTCACACTTTTAAATAAATTTCTACTGCAATTGAAATTTATGGGAAAAGTAAGCAAAATTTTATGATTTTCTTTAGGAAGCTTACTATAGGTATATTTTATCTAAAAAATAGTTTTCAGAAAATCCTTGAAAATGCCTTAAATCGTCAAAAATGCAATAAAATAAGTTTATAGCATTTTTGAATATTATAATTATTTACATATTTTAAAAAATCCATTAAAAATCTATAAAAATCAATATTTTTATAGAATATTTCATATTATTTTCGAAAATACATGAAACATTAAAAGCTCAGAAAATGTGCTAAAATCGTATTTTATTGCATATTTCGACGTTTTAGAGCGTTTGAGTGCTTTTCTGCAAAACTCATTTTCAGCTAAAATACTTAGATTTTCACACTTTTAAATAAATTTCTACTGAATTGAAATTTATGGGAAAAGTAAGCAAAATTTTATGATTTTCTTTTAGGAAGCTTACTCATAGGTATATTTTATCTAAAAAATAGTTTTCAAAAATCCTTGAAAATGCCTTAAATTAATTATTTATTTTAAAAACCCATTATCTATAAAAATCAATATTTTTATAGAATATTCATTATTTTCAAAATCATGAAAATTAAAGCAAAATTATGTTATCTTTTTATTGATATTTATTTAAAATTTTATTTTCAATCTAAAATATTAATAAAAACTTAATTTTAACTTTAATAGATTTTAATATTTAAATTTTTACAAAATTTAAAATGATTTCTTTAAATTCAAGTATTTTTATAAAATATTTTCAGAAAATCTGAAACTTAAATCGTAAAAATGCAATAAAATCAGTTTTATGCATTTTGATTTTAATTTTTAATTTTTAAATCCATAAATTTAAACAAATTTAAGAATTTCATTTAATGAAAATTTCTAAACATTAAAAACTCAGAAAAAGTGCAAAATGTTTTTTGGCATATTTAAGTTAACTTTAATGTTTTCTACAAAATCATTTTAAAGCTAAATCTTAAGATTTCAATTTAAAAAATTTTATGCATTTTTGAAATTATGAAATATAAAATTTTAATTTTCTTTAGAACTACTAAAGTATATTTTATAAAAATATATTTTCAAAAATCTTGAAAATTAAAACTCAAAAAATGCATAAAATCAGTTTTATGCATTTTAATTTTAAATTATTTATATTTTTAAAATCATTAATTATAAAAACAATTTTAATTTTAAATAAATTTTGAAAATTTATGGGAAAATAAACAAAATTTATAATTTTTTTTAAAGCTTATTCATATTATTTTATTGAAAATAGTTTAAACCAAATTTCTTGAAAATACTTAATTCAAAAATAATAAATCATTTAAGATTTTGAATATTATAAATTTATATTTTTTAAAAATCCATTAAAATCTATAAAAATAAAATTTTTTAAAATATTTATATTAATTCGAAAATACATGAAATTAAAAACTCAAAAATGCTAAATCGTATTTTTGAATTTTCAGATTTTAAATTTGAGTATTTCTGAAAACTATTTTAGCTAAATTAATTTTCACACTTTTAAATAAATTTACTGAATTAAAGTAGAAAAATGCAAATTTATATTTTATTGGAACTTATATGGTTATTTTTCTAAAAAATATTTTTAAACATTTTAAAAATACTTAAATTTCACATATAAATCAAGTTTCTATAGCATTTTTGAATTTATAAATTATTTACATATTTTAAATCCATTAAAATCTAAAAATCAATATTTTTAAGAATATTTATATTTTTTAAAATAATAAACATTAAATCAGAAAAATGTGCTAAAATCTTTATTGCATTTTGATATTTATGCTTTTTGACAACTATTTTTACTAAAATCTTAATTTACACTTTTAAATAAATTTCTCTAATTAATTTAGGGAAAATAAGCAAAATTTTATATTTCTTTTAGGAAGCTTACTTTAGGTATTTTATCTAAAAAAAGTTTTCAGAAAATCTTGAAAATCTAAATCGTAAAAATCAATAAACAAGTTTTATAGCATTTTGAATATTTTATAATTAATATTTTTAAAATCATAAAATCTATAAAAATCAATAATTTATAGAATATTTCATTTATTAAAAATCATGAAAATTAAAAGCCAGAAAAAATGCAAAATCGTTTTAACATTATTTGACTTTAAACGTTTGATGCTTTTCTGAAAACTCATTTTATAAAAATATTTTTTCAACTTATTTAAATTTCTGAATTAAAATTATGGAAAAGTAACAAATTTATGATTTTCTTTTAGGAGTTTACTTTAGGTATATTTTATCTAAAAATATTTTCAAAATCCTTGAAAATGCATTAAATCTCAAAATGCAATGAAAAAGTTTTATAGCATTTTAATATTTATATAATTATTTACTTTTTAAAAAATCCATTAAAATCTATAAAAATCAAATTTTTATAAAATCTATTATTTTCGAAAATACATGAACATATAAAAGCTCAGAAAATTTAAAATCTATTTATGCATATTTCGACGTTTAGAACGTTTGAGTGCTTTCTGCAAAACTCATTTTTAGTAAAATATCTTAGATTTTCACACTTTTAAATAAAATTTCTACTGCAATTAAATTTATGGAAAAGTAAAGCAAATTTTATGATTTTCTTTGGAAACTCTTATAGGTATATTTTATCTAAAAATATTTTAATAAATGAAATCAGAATCGTCAAAAATGCAATAAAATAAGTTTTATGATTTTTGAATATTTATTATTAATTTTAAAAATCCATTAAAATCTTAAAATCAAAAAAAAAAAAAAAAAAAAAAAAAAAAAAAAAAAAAAAAAAAAAAAAAAAAAAAAAAAAAAAAAAAAAAAAAAAAAAAAAAAAAAAAAAAAAAAAAAAAAAAAAAAAAAAAAAAAAAAAAAAAAAAAAAAAAAAAAAAAAAAAGCTAAAACAAAAGCATATTTCGCGTTTTTTAGCTTTGATTTTTCTGGCAAAAATCATTTTCCCCAAAAACAATTTTTACACTTTTTTTAAAAAATTTTTTGCAATTGAAATTTAGGGAAAATAAGCAAAATTTTATATTTTCTTTTGGAAGCTTTTAATATATTTTATTAAAAAAAATTTTTGAAAATCCTTTAAAATGCCCTTTAAAACGTAAAAAAAGCAATAAAACAATTTAAGGTTTTTTTTTTTAAACAATTTTTAAAACCCCTTAAAATCTAAAAATCAATATTTTTTTTTGAATATTTATATTATTTTTGAAAAAAAAAGAAACATTAAAAACCCGAAAAATTTCAAAATTATTTTTTTGCATATTTGCGTTTTAAGGGGTTTATGCTTTTTGGCAAAACCATTTT
>WNWK01046399.1:0-14335 GCA_009830355.1 Cherax destructor
AGAACCACTGCACACATTCTCTCTCATGACATTAACATCACCAAATCTTCTTTAATTCACACAACAATTTAATGTTTCACTGGTTTACCCTCATTAAGGTTCACTTCGTTAAATTTCAACGTCGATGTGTCGAGATGAAAATGGTAACCCGTTACCATTCCAATGTACCCAACATGGCGGCCCCGGGGTGGCGTCCCTTTCACTCGGCGACCCCGATGCCATTCTTTCCCCTCCAATTCTTTATAAAGACTCACTGCCCGACCTTGGTCGCAAGCAGGTGTGCTGGCAAGGGTCTCTGGTGGACAGTGGCCACAACCTTTAGTTTCAAAATGGCAGCGACGTACCCGAGGCGGATAAACACTGTGTGTATTGAAGTGCTGGTTGGAGCTATCTACCTGTCCAATGCAGAAGTATTATTGCCTGCCATACTTCGAGACGCTTATGGAATACCCACGGAAGATTTATATGGCGTATCGCTGGACCTCATCTTCACCAACAATGATGATCTGATACGAAATGTCATCATATCAAAAACAATATACTCAGATCACAACATAATAGAGGTCCAGACATGCATGCGGGGAGCCCCAGATCAACAAAATGTGATCAGCCGCGAGGGAGCTTTCTCCAAATTCAACTTCAATAACAAAAACATAAGGTGGGACCAAGTAAACCAAGTCCTAAATGATAAAAACTGGGAAGATTGCCTAAGCATCACGGATCCCAACTTATGTCTAGAACAAATTAACTCTGTGGTACTTGAGGTTTGCTCAAGGCAAATTCCCTTAAGGAAAAGGAGGAGAAGATGCAAACGAGAAAGAGAGAGGCACTCCCTATACAGGTGAAGGCAAAGAATAATGGAGCGGCTACAGGAGTCCAATATCTCTGAAATACGTAGGGAGACACTAGTCAGAGAAATAGCAAACATCGAATTAAAACTAAAGGAATCTTACAGGAATCAAGAGACATGGGAAGAACTAAAAGCCATAAATGAAATTGAAAGAAACCCTAAGTATTTCTTTTCCTATGCAAAATCAAAGTCGAGAACAACAACCAGTATTGGGCCCCTACTTAAACGGGATGGGTCCTACACAGATGACAGCAAGGAAATGAGTGAGTTACTTAAATCCCAGTATGACTCAGTTTTTAGCGAGCCACTAACCAGACTGAAAATCGAAAACCTAAATGAATTTTTTATGAGAGTGCCACAGAACTTGACAGACGCATGCCTTTCTGACATCACCACGACGCAAAATGACTTCGAAAAGGCAATAAATGACATGCCCATGCACTCTGCTCCAGGCCCAGACTCATGGAACTCCGTGTTCATCAAGAACTGCAAGAAGCCCCTATCACATGCTTTTAACATCCTATGGAGAGGGAGCATGGACACTGGGATCGTCCCGCAACTACTAAAAACAACAGACATAGCCCCGCTCCACAAAGGGGGCAGTAAAGCAATAGCAAAGAACTACAGACCAATTGCGCTAACGTCCCATATCATAAAAATCTTTGAAAGGGTTCTAAGAAGCCAGATCGCCACCCATCTTGATACTCATCAATTGCACAACCCAGGACAGCATGGGTTTAGAGCAGGCCGCTCCTGTCTGTCCCAACTACTGGACCACTACGACAAAGTCCTGGATGCTCTAGAAGATAAACAGAATGCAGATGTTATATACACAGATTTTGCAAAAGCCTTTGACAAGTGTGACCATGGTGTAATAGCACACAAAATGCGTGATAAAGGAATAACAGGAAAAGTTGGTGGATGGATCTATAATTTCCTAACATGTACCTGTAGAACACAAAGAGTCAACAGAGTAAAGTCTGAGGCAGCTACTGTGAAAAGCTCTGTTCCACAAGGCACAGTAGTCGCTCCCATCCTGTTCCTCATCCTCATATCGGACATAGATATTGATATAAGCCACAGTGCCGTGTCTTCCTTTACAGATGACACCCGAATCTGTATGACAGTGTCCACCGTTGAAGACACTGCAAGACTCAAAGCAGACATAAACCAAATCTTTAAATGGGCTGCAGAAAACAATATGAAGTTCAATGATGAGTACAAAACTAATTCCAACCACACAATAGAGTGAAAAATTAATGTCAAAGACCTGGGAGTGATCATGTCAGAGGATCTCACTTTCAAGGACCATAACACCGTAGCAATCACATCTGCTAGAAAAATGACAGGATGGATAATGAGAACCTTCAAAACCAAGGATGCCAAGTCCATGTTGACACAACAGATCGCTTGTTCTATCTAGGCTGGAATATTGCTGCACACTAACGGCACGCATAACTGCGATAAACCACCTCAATTACTGGGAACGCTTGAAGTTCCTAAACCTGTACTCTCTAGAACGCAGGCGGGAGAGATACATTATTATATACACGTGGAAAATTCTCGAGGGCTTAGTACCAAACTTGCACACAAAAATCACTCCCTACGAAAGCAAAAGACTCGGCAGGCGAATGTAACATCTCCCAATGCCAGAGCAGGGTGCCACTAGCACGTTGAGGGACAACACAATAAGTGTCAGGGGCCCAAGATTGTTCAACTGCCTCCCAGCATACATCAGGGGGATTACCAACAAACCCCTGGCTGTCTTCAAGCAGTCACTGGACAGGCACTTAAAGTTGGTACCTGACCAGCCAGGCTGTGGTTCGTACGTTGGACTGCATGCGGCCAGCAGTAACAGCCTGATTGATCAGGCTCTGGTCCAACATGAGGCCTGGTCACAGACCGGGCTGCAGGGGCGTTGAACCCTGGAATTCTCTCCAGGTAAACTCCAGGTACTCAGGACAGTGAGATCAATTGAGCGAGTTCACGGTATTATCGCGGTTATGTTTCGCAAGAAGTGTAGGCATCGTCTGTTGTTTGGGAATCGTTGGGAGAGCAGTTTCCCGTATACGTACCGTAACTTCCGTGTGGCAGATTTATGGCATTTGTACGATGTCAAGACGTAAAAGGACTGGCCTGTCATGTGTAATTGTGTGTGTTGCGTTTTGTGAGAGAATAGCGAGAGTGGTTGTGATTAGGGGATGGGGGGGTATTTGGATGATATGATACATTTGTGTCATAATATAGATACCCATTTGAAACGCTTGTGCGGTGGGTAACTATATTTGTGCGGGTATATTGTATTCTGTGTTCTTCATGTCCCGTGTATGTGTTGTCTAAAGTGTCATTCGTGTGAGGAGGAGGAGGTGTTGATTCACCGGGAATTCTCCCGGCTCGGGTCTTTACCAGATGGCGACCCGGCTCCGGCTCCCTGGCGTGGGAGTGTCAGAGACCGAAGTCTCCCATGGGAGGGGATACCCCTCATCGGCGGGACCAACTGGCCCCAGGCCTAGCCACATTCGCCACCAGCACGAGGCATGGAGGTAGATAGATGCTAGGCCTCTCTGGTCTGCCAGCTTTCCTAACGGGAAGGGCAGGCTTGTGAGCTGCAGATGGTAGCAAGCTCCAGCCTTGGCACCTACCCTGCCCTAGAAGGGCTGGGCATGGTGATCGACCATTCGTGTGAAAAATGGTACAGATTTTCAACATAGTCTGTGAAATGGTGTGTCTGCGTGCGTGACTGATAGTTTTAGTGTGGCTGTTAGGAGTTTAATATATATTTTTGTTGTGGGGCTTACTTGTGTCAGAGTCCGGACAGGGACTCGGCAGCTGTGTTTCAGTACCATGGTAATGTCTGTTCTTGTAGTCTGAAGTTTAACTAGTATTAGACATACGTGTGGACCTACTTTAACTCATGTGGTATATGTATTGTGTTATTTTTTGTGTGGGCGGATGTGGTTTTATAGGTTCATGAAGTTTGTATCAGTTTACTCATTGTTTTGATTTAATAAGTTAATTACCTGGAGTCTACCTGGAGAGAATTCCAGGGATCAACGCCCCTGCGGCCCGGTCTGTGACCAGGCCTCATGTTGGACCAGAGCCTGATCAACCAGGCTGTTACTGCTGGCCGCACGCAGTCCAACGTACGAACCACAGCCTGGCTGGTCAGGTACCGACTTTAGGTGCCTGTCCAGTGCCTGCTTGAAGACAGCCAGGGGCTTGTTGGTAATCCCCCTGATGTATGCTGGGAGGCAGTTGAACAATCTTGGGCCCCTGACACTTATTGTGTTGTCCCTCAACGTGCTAGTGGCACCCCTGCTCTTCATTGGGGGGATGTTACATCGCCTGCCGAGTCTTTTGCTTTCGTAGGGAGTGATTTTTGTGTGCAAGTTTGGTACTAAGCCCTCGAGAATTTTCCACGTGTATATAATAATGTATCTCTCCCGCCTGCGTTCTAGAGAGTACAGGTTTAGGAACTTCAAGCGTTCCCAGTAGTTGAGGTGGTTTATCGCACTTATGCGTGCGTTGAAGGTTCTCTGCACATTTTCAATGTCAGCAATTTCACCCGCCTTGAAAGATGCAGTTAGTGTGCAGCAATATTCCAGCCTAGATAGAACAAGCGATCTGTAAAGTGTCATCATGGGCTTGGCATCCCTGGTTTTGAAGGTTCTCATTATCCATCCTGTCATTTTTCGAGCAGATGCAATTGCTACTTTGTTATGGTCCTTGGAGGTGAGATCCTCTGACATGATCACTCCCAGGTCTTTGACATTAGTTTTTCGCTCTATTGTGTGGTTGGAATTAGTTTTGTACTCCGAAGATATTTTAATTTCTTCACGTTTTCCGTATCTGAGTAATTGAAATTTCTTATCATTGAACTTCATATTGTTTTCTGCAGCCCATTTAAAGATTTGTTTTATGTCTGCTTGGAGTCTTGCAGTGTCTTCAACGGTGGACACTGTCATACAGATTCGGATGTCATCTGCAAAGGAAAACACAGCACTGTGGCTTATATCCCTGTCTATGTCCGATATGAGGATGAGGAACAGGATGGGAGCGAGTACTGTGCCTTGTGGAACAGAGCTTTTCACCAGTGTGTGTTTTGAGCCATTATCTTATTCTTGACAAGAATTGTGCTTCTTATATTTGTATATCAGTATTGTAATGTTTTTCCCAATAAAAAAAAAATTACAGTTGGTGTCCCACAGGGAAGTGTTCTTGGCCACTTCTCTTTCTCATTTACATAAACGACCTACCAAATGCATCTCAACTTCTCAAACCCATACTATTTGCAGATGACACTAGTTTTAGTTTGATATCTTTATTATGCACCCCATACCCATCCTGTGGGCGGTAGTCAAAAGATTACAGAGGTACATAATGGGTCCAGTGACTGGACCCCAAAGTTTTGATAGCTGAGCAAGTTACAAAGGTAATGAACTCACAAGTTGCAAAGGTAATGAACTCACAAGTTACAAAGGTAATGAACTCACAAGTTACAAAGGTAATGAACTCACAAGTTACAAAGGTAATGAATCATGTAAGTAAATTCTACTTACTTACGTTCTACAGTACATGAGTCTACAATCATGAATCAAAGTTCATAAAAAGACAAATGAACAATCTCAACTAGTCTACACCCAGTCACAACTGTAATGAGTTCTTGGTGCAAATTTTAATTGTTGGGTCACACACATACACACACACAAGAAGGCGTTCGACACAGTTCCTCACAAGAGGTTAATGCAAAAGCTAGAGGATCAGGCACACGTAACAGGAAAGGCACTGCAATGGATCAGAAAATATCTGACAGGGAGGCAACAACGAGTCATGGTACGTGACGAGATGTCAGAGTGGGCACTTGTGACGAGTGGAGTTCCACAAGGGTCAGTCCTAGGACCTGTACTGTTTTTGGTATATGTGAATGACATAACGGAAGGGATAGACTCAGAAGTGTCCCTGTTTGCAGATGATGTGAAGTTAATGAGAAGAATCAAATCAGTCGAGGATCAGGCAGGACTACAAAGAGACCTAGACAGGCTACAAGCCTGGTCCAGTAACTGGCTCCTTGAATTTAACTCTGCCAAATGTAAAGTCATGAATATCGGGGAAGGGCAAAGAAGACCGCAGACAGAGTATAGTCTAGGTGGCCAAAGACTGCAAACCTCACCCAAGGAAAAAGATCTTGGGGTGAGTATAATACCGAGCACATCTCCTGAGGCACACATCAACCAGATAACTGCTGCAGCATACGGGCGGCTGGCAAACCTAAGAATAGCGTTCCAATACCTCACTAAGTAATCGTTCAAGACTCTGTACACTATATACGTCAGGCCCATACTGGAGTATGCAGCACCAGTTTGGAACCCACACCTGGTCAAGCACGTCAGAAATTAGAGAAAGTGCAAAGGTTTGCAACAAGACTAGTCCCAGAGCTAAGGGGATTGTCCTACGAAGAAAGGTTAAGAGAAATCGGCCTGACGACACTAGAGGACAGGAGGGTTAGGGGAGACATGATAACGACATATAAAATAATGCGAGGAATAGATAAGGTGGACAGAGACAAGATGTTCCAGAGAGGGGACACAGAAACAAGGGGTCACAATTGGAAGTTGAAGACTCCTATGAGTGAAAGGGTTGTTAGGAAGTATTTCTTCAGTCATAGAGTTGTCAGGAAGTGGAATAGCCTAGAAAGCGACGTAGTGGATGCAGGAACCATACATAATTTTAAGACGAGGTTTGATAAAGCTCATGGAGCAGGGAGAGAGAGGACCTAGTAGCAATCAGTGAAGAGGCGGGGCCAGGAGCTACGAATCGACCCCTGCAACCACAAATAGGTGAGCACAAATATGTGAGCACACACACAAACACATACACGCACGCATATACAACAGGCCTAGGATAAAATGGTAATTAATACACATACACACACACACTAACACACACACACACTAATACACACACACACACACACACACACACGGGGCCAGGAGCTATGACTCGACCCCTGCAACCACAAATAGGTGAGTACAAATAGGTGAGTACACGTGGTAATGCTTTATTTACAGTGAACAAAGTCAGGGTATTTTTCCAGAATGGTCTGTAATATACCACTGTGGATAAAATACTTTGACATATCTTGAATATTTCTTAGTGAGTTGTCTCTGAATTCATTAATTTTATCGCACTCCAGTACATAATGACGCAGGGTGTGACGCACTCCAGTACATAATGGCGCAGGGTGTGACAATAATCCAACTGGCAAAGTTTACATTTTGTTTGGTCTACATCTGGTGGTGGTGATTTAACCTGCCAAAGATACTTGTAACCCAGCCGGAGGCGGGCGGTAGTGACATCCAAGAGTCTGCTTATTTTGTTGGATGCACCATAGACATGTGGCTCCTCCTGCATGATAGAATGATGATAGATGGACTGACTGGTGTCAATCTCCCTGAGACATACGTCTTCTCTCACCCATGCCCAGTCATACTAGCCAACACTGTAAATCTGGAGTCTACCTGGAGAGAATTCCAGGGGTCAACGCCCCCGCGGCCCGGTCTGTGACCAGGCCTCTTGTTGGACCAGAGCCTGATCAACCAGGCTGTTACTGCTGGCCGCACGCAGTCCAACGTACGAACCACAGCCCGGCTGATCAGGTACCGACTTGAGGTGCCTGTTCAGTGCCTGTTTGAAGACAGCCAGGGGCTTGTTGGTAATCCCCCTGATGTATGCTGGGAGGCAGTTGAACAATCTTGGGCCCCTGACACTTATTGTGTTGTCCCTCAACGTGCTAGTGGCACCCCCGCTCTTCATTGGGGGATGTTACATCGCCTGCCGAGTCTTTTGCTTTCGACGGAGTGATTTTTGTGTGCAAGTTTGGTACTAAGCCCTCGAGAATTTTCCATGTGTATATAATAATGTATCTCTCCCGCCTGCGTTCCAGGGAGTACAGGTTTAGGAACTTCAAGCGTTCACAGTAATTGAGGTGGTTTATCGCACTTATACGTGCCGTGAAGGTTCTCTGCACATTTTCAAGGTCAGCAATTTCACCCGCCTTGAAAGGTGCAGTTAGTGTGCAGCAATATTCCAGCCTAGATAGAACAAGCGATCTGTAAAGTGTCAACATGGGTTTGGCATCCCTGGTTTTGAAGGTTCTCATTATCCATCCTGTCATTTTTCGAGCAGATGCAATTGCTACATTGTTATGGTCCTTGAAGGTGAGATCCTCTGACATGATCACTCCCAGGTCTTTGACATTAGTTTTTCGCTCTATTGTGTGGTTGGAATTAGTTTTGTACTCCGATGAGATTTTAATTTCTTCACGTTTTCCGTATCTGAGTAATTGAAATTTCTCATCATATAACTTCATATTGTTTTCTGCAGCCCATTTAAAGATTTGGTTTATGTCTGCTTGGAGTCTTGCAGTGTCTTCAGCGGTGGACACTGTCATACAGATTCGGGTGTCATCTGCAAAGGAAGACACAGCACTGTGGCTTATATCCCTGTCAATGTCTGATATGAGGATGAGGAATAGGATGGGAGCAAGTACTGTGCCTTGTGGAACAGAGCTTTTCACAGTAGCTGCCTCAGACTTTACTCTGTTGACTACTACTCTTTGTGTTCTACGTGTTAGGAAATTATAAATCCATCTACCAACTTTTCCTGTTATTCCTTTATCACGCATTTTGTGTGCTATTACACCATGGTCACACTTGTCAAAGGCTTTTGCAAAATCTGTGTATATAACATCTGCATTCTGTTTATCTTCTAGAGCATCCAGGACCTTGTCGTAGTGGTCCAGTAGTTGGGACAGACAGGAGCGGCCTGCTCTAAACCCATGCTGTCCTGGGTTGTGCAATTGATGGGTATCAAGATGGGTGGCGATCTTGCTTCTTAGAACCCTTTCAAAGATTTTTATGATATGGGACGTTAGCGCAATTGGTCTGTAGTTCTTTGCTATTGCTTTACTGCCACCTTTGTGGAGCGGGGCTATGTCTGTTGTTTTTAGTAGCTGCGGGACGATCCCAGTGTCCATGCTCCCTCTCCATAGGATGTTAAAAGCATGTGATAGGGGCTTCTTGCAGTTCTTGATGAATTACAGAATTACTGAATTACAGAAAATATCTACCTGGATGATGACTAACAAACTTACTCCCAATGTTTACAAAACTTATTTCATTCAGTTTGGGAACAGAGCTACAAATGTACCACTTAACATAATGATAAACAGATCACTTGTCACAAAACACATATACAACAAAACACATATACAACAAATTTCCAAGAAAGTCTCAGGGACCGTAGGAATACTATCCAAGATAAGGTACTATGTTCCACAACCAGCTCTCCTTTCCCTATATCACTCACTCATTTACCCCTACCTCACCTATGGAATCTGAGCATTGGGCTCAACAACAATAAATCACCTCAAACCATTAATAACACAACAAAAGGCTGCAGTCCGAATGATAACAAATTCCCACTTTAGACAACATACTCCACCAATATTCAAAAGTCTGAACTTACTCACCATACAAGACATCCATACTTTTTACAGTGCCTATTACATACATAAAACCCACAACTCAAAATTTTCCTAACCAACCTTAACAGGACACATGACCATAACACAAGACACAGATCACTCTTCCATGTTCCCCGCGTCCACCTCACACTATGCAAAAACGCAATGCACATTAAAGGCCCAAAAATTTGGAATTTATTACCTATGATTATCAAAGAAACCCGGTCTGTACATCAATTCAAAACTCTGCTAAAAAAAAAACACCTACTCACCCAAAACTAAATACCCACTACTTTACATTACTTACAAAGTTAATAAATAACTTTCCACTGCCTCAAAATAACATTATTCACTGTGTATTTCCAAGCCTCAAAACCCATTACATAATTGCTCAAAGAAAAATAATTTATCAAACATAATATAGTACAAATGTTGAAACTTATACCTCATAATGTATAAACCTGTTATATCTCATAATGTATAAACCTGTTATATCTCATAATGTATAAACCTGTTATATATCATAATGTATAAACCTGTTATACCTCATAATGTATAAACCTGTTATACCTCATAATGTATAAACCTGTTATACTCATAATGTATAAACCTGTTATACCTCATAATGTATAAACCTGTTATATTAATACCATAATTATAAACCTATCCTATGTAGCCTTGTGTTCCTTGTAACTCATATAATGATCATATAAACTGTTACTGCAACACAAATTATTGATTTGATTTGTTTAATTTGTTTTAATAATTTTATTAATACAAATAATAAATTATGTAGACATAAAACTGTAAATGATCCAAAATTATAAAACTATTGTTTCAAAAATGTCATATTCAAACTATGTTCAAATTTCATAGCTTAAATACTCAACTATACTTAAATTGTAAATTGTTTACTATAATTCTTACCATTTAGTTTTAAGTTAATTTTAAGTGTGGCCACAATGCATATTAGGGGTTTTTGGCATGTACACCTCTTGTACTCTCATAACCCATTGTAAATCTTTGTATCTTGTCACAATAAACTATTATTATAACCTGTTGTATAAGAGGGATGGAAAATAAAAGGAAATAGTAGTTAGACTGTTGGGTTTAGTCCTGACTCTTTCTCTTCTACTTCAGCTCTTCCTCTCACCGGCTATTCTTCTTCTGTCCCCACTTCCCCCTCGCCCCTAGTGGCTCCTTACCTGAGTCTGAACTGAACTGAAGAGATGGAATGACATTCTAGGTTCCTAAATATGGCTCATTCATTTGACGATCGAGAATTAGCTACCTGGTGATTAAATATAAAAAATTCTATTAAGTTTTCCTGCATTAAGATTTATAGGAATTTATAAAATTCCTTTAAAAAATATTCTACAATAAATACTACTCATATTGAAAATGAAGGTAGCTGTTCTTTATATTAATTTTTTTATTGAGATTTATAACAGAAGCAAATGTTTAATGTAAATTCTTTACAAATCGCAAATATTCGATGGAATTGTGTATACAGTTTGTTGTTATTAATATTACCATGTTTTATCTTAAATAGGAAAAAATATTTTAATAATTATGAATAGTAAATATTTCATATTTTAGATTTATCTCTCTCATCTTGCTAAATTTCCTACCAAGTTTAAACATAAACTAAACTAATATAACAAGTAAGTTTATTTAGGTTAGGTTGGTTGTAACCAACATAACCTGGGAGAGACACCATGCCCAGCCCTTCTAGGGCAGGGTAGGTGCCAAAGCCGGAGCTTGCTACCATCTGCAGCTCCCAAGACTGCCATTCCCATTAGCTCCCCTGGGGCGGGAAAGATGGCAGACCAGAGGCCTAGTTTCTCCCTACGAGCCCCGTGATGGCGGGGAACGTGGCTAGGCCTGGGGACAGTTGGTCCCAGACGATGAGGAGGTACTTCTATCTCCTCCCATGCCAGACATAGGTCTCAGACACTCCCACGACAGGAAGCTAAGGCCGGGTCACCATCTGGAAAAGACCCGGACCGGGAGAGTATCGGCGAATCAACACTAACACCCAGGATGCGACCCACACCAGTCCACTAACACCCAGGATGCGACCCACACCAGTCCACTAACACCCAGGATGTGACCCACACCAGTCCACTAACACCCAGGATGCGACCCACACCAGTCCTCTAACACCCTGGATGCGACCCACACCAGTCCACTAACACCCAGGTACCCATTTTAAACTGATGGGTAAACAGGGACAGGGACAGCAGGAGTCTTATAGAAACACGTCCCTAATGTTTTCCAGCCATACCGGAAAAGATTCGAACCCGGGACCTCAGTGTGTGAGCTGAGTGCGCTAGCGATCCAGCTACAGGACACCCAAATTGCTCACAAAGTGTCCAGAATAAACCATATCACGGGTGGGATTCGAACCCGCGGTCAGTCTCCAGAATATCTTGTTGCCAAGTTTGAGTCGTGATAAATGGTTTAGAAAACCGATAAGTTGAAGATTGAGACACTTATGCAGCATATGGGTATCTTTATTAAGGAAATGTTTCGCCACACAGTGGCTTCATCAGTCCAATACAAAGCAGAGGGGTAAGGAGAGGAGTTTGAGGCAATCAGTCCCTCAGCCTGAAATCAATTCCAGGCTTGAGGGACTGATTACCTCAAACTCCTCCTCTCCTTACCTCCCTCTCTGCTCTATATTGGACTGATGAAGCCACTGTGTGGCGAAACGTTTCCTTAATAACGCTTCCGTGGCCTGGCTGGCAAAGCTCTCGCTTCACATACGGAGGGCCCGGGTTCGATTCCCGGCGGGTGGAAACATTTCGACGTGTTTCCTTACACCTGTTGTCATGTTCACCTAGCAGCAAGTAGGTACCTGGGTTGTTAGTCGACTGGTGTGGGTCGCATCCTGAGGGACAAGATTAAGGACCACATTGGAAATAAGACAGACAGTCTTCGATGACGCACTGACTTTCTTGGGTTATCCTGGGTGGCTAACCCTCCGGGGTTAAAAATCAGAAGAAATCTGATCTTTAATCCCATATGTTGCAAACTCCATATATAACACTTGAGATATACTCCGCTCAGTATATACATATCCTCTATATAATTGTTCTTATAATTAATTACACATGACTAGGTACGACAAAGAAGGTACTGATGGAATATAATGTTATGAATAAGAGGAATTAAAAATTCCCTATAAAAATACTATAAGCTAAAGACGAAAATATGGGTAAAAAAATGCGAGGATGTACACAACACTAATTTTTTGACGACAATAATAATAGTAAAGCATATAGTATATAAATATTTTAATAATAACAAATGTTTTTTGTTAATATTTGTTGTGTTTGCTAAATTTAATATTAATTCTTTATATCATAAAAAGAAAAAATTATAATACACCTGAATAGCAGATAATTTATAATTTATAATTATTTTTCAAATTTTAGTAAATTTTTTGTCAGACCTAAAGGGAAACTAAACTAATATAACAAATAAGAAAGTTTATTTAGGCACTGGTACACTAAGTACAATTATCACATGGTATATCTTTATTAATTTGCAACAAGTACGTGTACATGATATACAGGTCTAGCCGACATCAATGACATACTACTATGTAGTAACTTATGTGTCTGTACTGTACGTACTTCAGTACATCAGTGACAACCTGATTCTTTTTTCCCTTTCCTCTTTCTACTTTGGGTTTTCTTTCTTCTGCCTTGGGTATTTGGTCCATTATTATTATTTTCCCCCTCCCTCTGTGTTCTTGTTCCTATCCTTCGTGGGCCCCTAGCTCTCTTGCAGTGCTCTTCTTTAATAGTCTTTGTGGCCCCCAAGCTCCCTTCATGATCGACACCATGCCTAGTCCTTCTAGGGCAGGGTAGGTGCCTGAGCACCTACATAATCTGGTACTGAGAGAACCTTTTGTAAACTTGTGTAAACCTTCCTTCAATGACCTTACCGCCCTCTCTGCCAGACCATTTGATGATGGATGGTATGGGGCTGGAGTAACATGTTCAATACTATTCTTACTAAAAAAAACTTCCAGCTCTTGTGAGACAAAATAAGCAGCATTATCTGACAACTGTGTATGGTAACCCAAAATTACAAAAGGATTTCCTCAGTAACTCAGTAGTAACTGTGGATGTCATGGAACTAGTTACTTGCACATCTAAGAATTTTGAAAAGGAATCCACAATTACCAAAAAATATTTGCCCTCAACAGGACCTGCATAGTCTATATGCACTCTAGACCATGGTGTCCCAGTACTGGGCCAAGATAGGACAGGAGATGAATTTGGCTTAAAATTCTGAAAACAAATGGGACAACTCTTTGTCACTTCTGCAATATCTTGGTCCATCTTTGGCCACCAGACCCACTGCCTAGCTTCTGCTTTCATAGCATTGATACCATTATGACCTATATGCAGATACTCCAATACCTTACATCTCAATTTTGCAGGCCCTACTACTCTATTCCTATACAATAATACATTATCATGAACAGTCAGATCTGATTTGACTGAATTATAATCAGATAAAAATACACTGCTTTTACACCATCCATATTTAACATTATTTACTACTTGGGATAATACAGCATCTATCCCAGTTTCCTCTTTGATTTTGTCAAATGATAAGTGTTTGAAATCGAGGAACTCTACTAATCTCACATATTCCGAAGGTATACCTGATTCTAAGCTGTGATCTTCAATAGGTAATCTACTAAATGCATCTGCAATAACATTTTCCTTACCAGCCTTGAATGACAATTCATAATCATACTGAGCTAATAACAGAGCCCAACGCTGAATTCTGCCATTTGCATTTACTGGAATATGTTTTCCCTTTCCAAACCCTAGCAATGTTTTACACCATCCATATTTAACATTATTTACTATTGGGATAATACAGCATCTATCCCAGTTTCCCTTTGATTTTGTCAAATGATAAGTGTTTAAATCAGG
>WNWK01046400.1:2500-14334 GCA_009830355.1 Cherax destructor
GTTACTACCGCCCATAGGATGGTATGGTGCCTCTGTTGACTACCGCCCATAGGATGGTATGGTGCCTCTTTGACTACCGCCCATAGGATGGTATGGTGCCTCTGTTGACCTACCGCCCATAGGATGGTATGGTGCTCTGTGACTACCCCCATAGGATGGTATGGTGCCTCTGTTGACTACCGCCCATAGGATGGTATGGTGCCTCTTTGACTACCACCCATAGGATGGTATGGTGCCTCTGTTGACTAACACCCATAGGATGGTATGGTGCCTCTGTTGACTACCGCCCATAGGATGGTATGGTGCCTCTGTTGACTACCGCCCATAGGATGGTATGGTGCCTCTGTTGACTACCGCCCATAGGATGGTATGGTGCCTCTGTTGACTACCGCCCATAGGATGGTATGGTGCCTCTGTTGACTACCGCCCATAGGATGGTATGGTGCCTCTGTTGACTACCACCCATAGGATGGTATGGTGCCTCTGTTGACTACCGCCCATAGGATGGTATGGTGCCTCTGTTGACTACCACCCATAGGATGGTATGGTGCCTCTGTTGACTACCGCCCATGGATGGTATGGTGCCTCTTTGACTACCGCCCATAGGATGGTATGGTGCCTCTGTTGACTACCGCCCATAGGATGGTATGGTGCCTCTGTTGACTACCGCCCATAGGATGGTATGGTGCCTCTGTTGACTACCGCCCATAGGATAGGGATGGTGCCTCTGTTGACTACCACCCATAGGATGGTATGGTGCCTCTGTTGACTACCGCCCATAGGATGGTATGGTGCCTCTGTTGACTACCGCCCATAGGATGGTATGGTGCCTCTGTTGACTACCGCCCATAGGATGGTATGGTGCTCTGTTGACTACCGCCCATAGGATGGTATGGTGCCTCTGTTGACTACCGCCCATAGGATGGTATGGTGCCTCTGTTGACTACCACCCATAGGATTGTATGGTGCTCTGTTGACTACCACCCATAGGATGGTATGGTGCCTCTGTTGACTACCGCCCATAGGATGGTATGGTGCCTCTGTTGACTACCGCCCATAGGATGGTATGGTGCTTCTTTTGACTACCGCCCATAGGATGGTATGGTGCCTCTGTTGACTACCGCCCATAGGATGGTATGGTGCCTCTGTTGACTACCACCCATAGGATGGTATGGTGCCTCTGTTGACTACCGCCCATAGGATGGTATGGTGCCTCTGTTGACTACCACCCTAGGATGGTATGGTGCCTCTGTTGACTACCACCCATAGGATGGTATGGTGCCTCTGTTGACTACCGCCCATAGGATGGTATGGTGCCTCTGTTGACTACCGCCCATAGGATGGTATGGTGCCTCTGTTGACTACCGCCCATAGGATGGTATGGTGCCTCTGTTGACTACCGCCCATAGGATGGTATGGTGCCTCTGTTGACTACCCCCTAGGATAGTATGGTGCCTTCTGTTGACTACCACCCATAGGATGGTATGGTGCCTCTGTTGACTACCGCCCATAGGATGGTATGGTGCCTCTGTTGACTACCGCCCATAGGATGGTATGGTGCCTCTGTTGACACCGCCCATAGGATGGTATGGTGCCTCTGTTGACTACCGCCCATAGGATGGTATGGTGCCTCTTTGACTACCGCCCATAGGATGGTATGGTGCCTTGTTGACTACCGCCCATAGGATGGTATGGTGCCTCTGTTGACTACCACCCTAGGATAGTATGGTGCCTCTGTTGACTACCACCCATAGGATGGTATGGTGCCTCTGTTGACTACCGCCCCAGGATGGTATGGTGCCTCTGTTGACTACCGCCCATAGGATGGTATGGTGCCTCTGTTGACTACCGCCCATAGGATGGTATGGTGCCTCTGTGACTGCCGCCCATAGGATGGTAGATTGCCTCTTTGACTACCGCCCATAGGGATGGTATGGTGCCTCTGTTGACTACCGCCCATAGGATGGTATGGTGCCTCTGTTGACTACCACCCATAGGATGGTATGGTGCCTCCTGTTGACTACCGCCCATAGGATGGTATGGTGCCTCTGTTGACTACCACCCATAGGATGGTATGGTGCCTCTGTTGACTACCGCCCATAGGATGGTATGGTGCCTCTGTTGACTACCACCCATAGGATGGTATGGTGCCTCTGTTGACTACCCCATAGGATGGTATGGTGCCTCTGTTGACTACCACCCATAGGATGGTATGGTGCCTCTGTTGACTACCGCCCATAGGATGGTATGGTGCCTCTGTGACTACCGCCCTAGGATGGTATGGTGCCTCTGTTGACTACCGCCATGGATGGTATGGTGCCTCTGTTGACTACCGCCCATAGGATGGTATGGTGCCTCTGTTGACTACCGCCCATAGGATGCTATGGTGCCTCTGTTATCTTTCGACTGCCCGCGCAGGATGGGCATAGCGTGCGTAATAACTCTGTTAAACCATTTGCGTTATGTTAATGTGGTTCTCAATGCAGCGTGATGTCCAATATGGAAAGTCAACATCTTGTGACGCCACGTAGGGATCCTCGATATCCGCTACTAAGGATAAAGTTCCTCATTTCTCATGACAAAAAAAAATGTTACCATTTGGTCGGGTGATGGAAGAAGTCTGTGTCAGGTATTAGAGGAGTGTATAAACACTGATGGAGTGATGCCCTTGAAAGGGTCAGCCAGAGTAAGACTTAGCTGTGTCCCTCTCAAGGACATCACTCAACAATCATTCATTCAACATTCGTTACGCAAATGCACTTTAGCTAACTGTCTCGCTTCTTGTATGTGGATCTCTCAGTCGTGTGATATTCAATGTGAGACTGAAGACGAAATCATCACTGCATTTTATAAATCTTGACTCGGTAATGTGAAAAAATTTTCTAAAGAGAACTATTGATCACTTGTTCGAGGCCTTCCGCTTTATTTCCGGTTCCCCATAAAACAATCACTATACAACTTCAAAGCAAAGAAACACTTTTTTATGAAGGAAAAAATTTTAAGACTACAAGTGAAAAGGGGGTTTTACCAGGGTCTTCCCCAAAGGGGTTTTTCCCGGGGGTTTTTCTGGGGTTTTCCCCGGGGCTTCACCAGGGTCTTCACCAGTTGAAGCCCAAATAACTGAGCATTATCTTTTAACACTAAAACTTGAACTATGAAACAATTGAACTGAAGAAAATTAAATAACTCATTTGTACAAATTGATTTTATCGAAAGGAACACCAATCCCCTGACTTTCCTTTATATATTATCAGTGATTTTTTTAGTCTGCTCCAGTTAGTACATCAGTTTTAGAATTTAAAACTTTCCCCGTAATTTAAATGTTTCAGGTTATACGGGTAAAGTATCCCCCTCCCTGAATATAACCATCAACACACAACACTACTTGAGTTCTCCATTCTTCCCGTATCTAAAAGCCGGACCTTGTCACCACTCATTTCATGTTAGCCTGCTGCCTACTGCGGACTATGCTTCTTCATTCTTGCATTTTCTCCGGCATATTTATTTTGGTATCCTCAGATGATACGAAGCCGAGTCAAGTGTTGTTAGGGGAAAAAAACAAAAAAGGTGCCGGGCCCTTTTCCGGGGGTTATGAATGTCAAATTTTTGGGATGGAGTCCGGGCCCCGGCTCCCCCTTTCCGGACTAGTCTTTGATGACTTCTAACACCGAAGGAGAATCGGTGTGTAATGTTGCACATGTTTGCTCAAGCATTGTTCCGGACAGTGATCTTGCACTGGTGTTCAATTTTTAAACCTGGAAAAACCTGGTTCTCATCCCCAGCTGGGTCATATACATGCAACCCCTGGAAATAAGCGACTTTGCTAATCATTACAACACAACAGATGTAAGGCCTGTGGTACCTGGTTGTAAGTAAATTTCCCAAAGTTAGGAACAAACCCAATGTAATAAAGGCAAGGTACACCAGAGGGACTTTTGAGCCTGTACATTTCCCCCAGTACTTCCATTACAGAGGGCAACAGACAGTGGTGTAGACAGATACCTTTAGATAAGAATTATAATATGAGGAAGTGAGTTTTCTCATTGCTAATAAACCCAAAGGGAGTTTTTGTACCCAGACCAGAGTTTAAATATTCAATTTGCGGAGGAACCTCGCTTTGGTTTACTTAAACCCCGGGTCATGAGGGTTAGTGCCCGTAACCGACCAGTTAAACCCCCAACGGCTAAATTGGGGAGGAAAGAAGTGGTTGGGTTGACCCCGATAAAATGGTTGGATGATCCCCCCCTCCCCCCCTGCAGATCACTGTTGCAGATGGGGTCTTTTGTTTCCCTAAAAGGGGGAGGCCCCACCATGAAAAATAAAAAACTTGTTTTCCCCCTTTTTGTACCATCCCCAGCGGGTACTCAAAGAAGAATGATTGATAATTAAAAAAAATTTTTTAAAGTAAATGATGAAGTGTCACGGAAAAACCCGACACTTGCAGGTGTACAATTTTTGCCTCACTAAAAACAAAAAAAAACTTATACAGCAAAAGTTAGGTAGTAAATAAAGGAAAAAAAAATTTTAGTTATCAGACGACCTTTATGGCCGGGGTCAGAGAAAAGAAATTAAACTTTAAAAATTATCAAAAGGGACCCATCAAATTCTAACAAGTAGGGGATATACACACAGGATGTTCCCCTAAACACTATAGGCAACCGGATATATTTAGTGTTATGTTGTAATTTTTTAAGGCCAGACACCTTGGGGTGTTCTTATTCACCATGGAGTAAGGTCAGTGAACTGGGCAACACGAGGGGATCAAAAAATAGAATGTGCTTCAGTGCTAGAAGAAGGGGCCCCTTTTTGATGGTAGAGAGGCCCATTGATTTGGTTTTAAACCTCCCAGAGGCAAAAACGTGTGTTTGGCTAGTGTTGTGTGTGTGTTTTATACTCGCCAATTATGGATGCAATGGTCGAATCAAGCTCCTGGCCCGCCCCTTACTGTCGCTACGTGTGTACTCACCAATTTTGGGTTTCAGGGGTCGGACCCTCCCGGCCCTGGTGTGTGTTGAGGTGGAACTGGAAACCCCTGTGTGGCAAACACTCGGGACAACAATGTTAGGTGGGTTGAACACATGTGCACTTAGTTGATAACACATGTTAGGGGGGTTGGCAACAATTTTGTGATTAAAAAAGTGTAGGGTTTTTTCATCTTGCAAATACCTTGGGGGAAACCGTCTTGTTAAAAACATTTTAGTTTTGGTTGTCATGTTGTCAACTTTTTTTGTGGGGGTGATTGTCATTTGGCAACACGGGTGGGGTTTTTGTCATGCTGACAACACATGCGCGGGGATGATTGACAGGGGTCCCAGACCCAAAGGCCAACACTAATTCATATAGACACAACCTCACGCCCATCCCATCCTCCTAATTTCTATGCCACGCCCATTTCCCTGTTAGGTTGGGTTAGGTTAGGTTAGCTTACCTTGGTTGGGTTGGTTAAGGATGGTCCTTAGGTTAGGCAGATTAGGGGGTTGGTTAGGTGGTGGTTAGATTAGTTACGTTAGTTGGGCCCGGGCCGGGGAACGGGCGATCAACTGGCTGTTATTTCTGGCGGTATAAAACCATCACTTTTTTCAGTGCCATGTTTTATAGTTAAGAGTAGGGGTTGTCACACCGCGTGACTACGATATTTACACTTTTGGAAGTTCACAAACGCCTCAGCTACCCAAAAAATGTTTAAAAGGAACGTTTAAGTAATGTAAGGACATTTAAGTACTGTAAGGACAGGTCAAGGACATTTAAGTACTGTAAGGACATTTAAGTCCAAGGACATTTAAGTACTGTAAAACATTTAAGTACTGTAAGGACTTTTAAAATACTGTAAGGACGTTTGGGCTGTAAGGACTTTAAAAATACTGTGGTTTTTTTTTAATATTGGGATTTTTTAAGTACTGAGGACTTTTAAGTACGAAGGACATTTAAGTACAAAAAGTAAAAAATTTGAAAAATGGGGTCAAGTTTTTTTGGCCCAAAGGTAACCCAAAACTGATAATAAGAGGTAGACAGCTTGTGTTCTTTCCTGAGAGTACTTGATCCAAGGGAAGGGGAAAGAAAATAAAAACAAATGAAATTTAAAGGGGACTCCGTTATTTTTTTTTTTTTTTTTTACTTCTCTAAACGTCGATTTCTGAAAGCTTCCTTTTTAAAATGCCTTTTTCTAATTTAAGTTTAGTTAGGGATTATTTGGGGTTGATTACATTACAGAATCTATAACAACGCAAATTTAACCAAAAAAGCAAAGTTAAAAAAAATATGGCTTTGCATCTGGCAAAGGGTGATTGTTTGTCGTACAGTAAGACCCTCTTGAAGGGGTAAAAAAATGAAAATTTTCACTGCTCGTATAAACCACCAAACATCAAATTAGGGGAATTTCCCTAAAGTTTCTTCAATCCCCTCGGGAACTTTGGAAAGATGCATCATTTTGGAACCCCGGAAAATTTGGAGACTGGCCAAAATCCAAAGGGAGGCTAAACAGATGGGGCAAATATCCCTAAAGGGGGGTGCATTGAGCACTGAGAGAAACTCAAAAAGTTAAAGGGACCAAGACTTAACTCAGCAAGTGAAAGGGGGCCAAGCTTTCCCCAACAGACCCTAGGCTGTTTTTAAGAAGGAATAAATGTTTCTCAAGTTAGCTCCTGAAAAACGGAGGGGATGCCTCGGGCCCTTCGGCTACCACAGCCTCATTGATTTACATGTTCCTGATTATAAATTAGACACATATGTGTCTAAATCAATTTTTGTGTTCTCTGAACCATTCATCTATTCTGTTACCTTTTTCGGAAGTTTTTGTACCCCGCGGCCGCCCAGGGTCTGACACCCGGGATTACCTTGGTCGACCAGGTGTTGATGTTAGGACTCGAGGTCCAGCCTGGGTGATCTGGCATGTTACAAAAGTATAAACCCCCCCTTTTGAAAATCTCGTTAAAAAATTTTCAATTAGTTGGTATGATTTATATGTTGCCCACGAATGCTTATACAGTGTTCTCGTATTATTGCCCCCTTTTTCACTAGATCTGTTTTCCCCTCCTCTCAATCTCTCACGCTGTGACCCCTGGTTTGGCTTCTTTTATTAAAAAATAATCATATCTCTCCCCCAGAGTTTTAATGGTAGTGTACAGATTTGAGACTAACAAGAACGATACCGTATGGAACGGGGTAGCGGAAGGGGTCGGTGACCCCCTATGGGGCGGGCTAGGGGGGAAGGGGCGGACCCCGGAATCAATCAAGCTAACCTGAAATAAATAAAAAAAATAATGCTTTGAATTTGGTATGAAATATTTTTCTTTTTTAATTTTCTCTCCAGGAGGGTGGGGAAAATTAAAAATATGAGAGAGAAGAGAGAGAGAGAGAGAGAGAGAGAGAAAGAGAGAGGGGAAAATTTTTTTTGTTTTTGTTAAGGAAACACTTTCTAAGTTATCTCTTTTTTTTTTAGGGGAAGTAGAGCATGTCTCTATACTTTTTTTATTAAAAAGGTCGCATGTGTTATTTTTCTTAAAATGTCTTTTTTTGTTTTATTCTTTAGAATATTCATGTTTATTAAAAGTTTTCTTTCCCCCCCAAAGTCGTGCCTTGGATGGCCATTTTTTTTTCTACACTCAAAAACACTCACCCGCAAAAACTTGCATCAGAAGCCTACTTTTTCACCCTGGGACATGAGACTGACCCTTGGGAAACCCCAAATAGGGGGGGTAAGGCCTTAAACCTCTCTGTCTCAAACCCTGCAAAACCAAGTAGGTAATGACATGAGTCTTGGACGTGGCCACTGCCAGAAATCATTGGCCAAAAAGCCGTAAAATGTTGATGAACTTTAAAATGTACATGTAATGATGTTTTGTACATGATTTTAAAATACATGATGTACTTGTACATGATTTACATGTACATGATGTACATGTAATGATTTCATTTCATGATGTACATGATTTACATGTACATGATGTACATGCATGATGTACATGTCATGTACAGGATTACCTCATTTTTGTTCTTTTTTTTACAGACTCATTTTTTCCTTGTATTGTATTAATAAAGCCACTGGAGGGCGAAACGTCTCAAAAAAGATACCGATGTTGCACATGTGTCTAAATTTTTATGAACTTTAAAAGTTTGTCAACCCTCTTCGTTGAAGGCGATCAATCTGACTATTAGTCTTGCCGAAAGCAGTCCAGGGAAATTTTGGGAAATTCTCTCTTGGGAAATCAGCAAAATGTTTTTCAATATTCTCCCCCCCATGTATGAAGGGACTGTGTTGAAAGACTTGGTCCCTTTATGTTTAATTTCTCCAGTGTACTCATTGCTTTCAAATTTCTTATTTCGCCCATTGAACTCAAACCCAGTGTATTTTGTAAACCAGTTTTTTTTTCACCTTTTAACTCAGTGCACTTGTTAATCATTTCAGTCATTTCTCACTGGACGTGGTGGTGATAATCCAGTATTTACGTCCACGTTGCGGTGGCATTCAACATCGGCGTGGCAAGGGTAGTGGCACCCCCATGAATGAATGGCAGGCGTAAGCCATCCGGGGCCTAAACCAATTAAATCAAAATTTATACTAAAGGTAGAGTTAAAACTGGTTAGGAACAGGAAATACTGACAAATGAAAAAATTCCCTTTAGTGAAACAGACCTCACCCCACCACTCACTAACAGATCTGTCATCACCACCTGTCACTCTCCCACTCACTAACAGATCAGTCACCCCTCCGTCCTCACCCTCACTAACAGATCAGTCATCACTACCTGCATAAATTTTGGTGATTCATTCTGGCAAAATGTAATATCAACGTGGTGGCTACCCTATTTTAAGGTGCGGTTAATGAGGCGGCTACCCATTTTAGAGGTGCGGCTACCCTTTTTTTGAGGTGCCCCCCATTCTGTATAAAAAAAATTATGGGAACACTGGTGTACTGTATTTTATTTTACGACAAGACCAGGTACCCCCAGGCCCTTTTGGGTTGTGGGGCCCTGGCTCGCCGCATCTGTGGGGCCCGTGGGAATATTTTTTATAAACCAAACGTTACTTTCACGTAACCTCCCACCCCAAAAGATACCCCCTTTATTTCATCCATGATCCACGCCCATGATACCCGCCCATATAAAGCCCAGATCCCACCCCCCTGATACCACCCATGCCCCACCCCCAAACCCCGATACCACAACCATGATACCCACAATACCACCCATACCATCCCCATGATACCCCCCCCAAACCCACCCATGATACCACCCCCCTGATACCCACCCATGATACCACACCATGATACCCCCCCATGATACCACACCCATGATACCACACCCATGATACCCACCCATGATACCACACCCATGATACACCCTATGATCCCCACACATGATAGACACCAATCCACACCCATACCATACTTGATACCACACCCGATACCACACAAAAACCACACCCATGATACCACACCCGATAACACAACCTTGATACCACCCCAAACAAACCTTGATACCACCCCATGATACCACACATACCACACCCATGATACTACACCATGATCCCCACCCATGATACCCCCCATGATACCACACCCATGATACACACCTATGATACCACTGATACCACAATCTTGATACCACCCCAGATACCCATAAATTCAATAATAAAATACAAATTTTGAATAAAGAATATATTACTTCATTTCAAAAAAATGATACAAAAAAATACAAACACTCAGAATCGTTAGCATTTTAAAAATTTTTAAATTTTTTTTTTTTTTTCTTATTTTTATTTTTATATCATCTTTGGGGGCCCTTTTTTTCGGGGGTACGGGTTTTGGCCCCCGATACCCCCCCCCCCTAATCCGGGCCTGGGCCCCCCCTTCTAAAGGATAAACACGGGGTACAGGGTATTAATAAAAAATTTGGTATAAACTTTTTTCCAGACAATAAAAATTGAACCAGATGCTGGAAAATTATATGTTTTAAAAAAATCTCAGACTTACATATTTTGATTTTATGTAATTTTTTTTTCCACTTAAAAGACAAAAAATTTAATATCTCCAAAAATTTTTAAAATTAAAAAATTTTTTTTTATTATTAATAAAAAAAAGATATAAATTTAAAAACAACCCAAAAAAAATAAAAATATTTTAGGATTTGGGTTAGTTTAAAATGGAATCACGTCTCCAGCCCAGATATGGAGTGGCAGTCTTGTATTATCACAGTTCAAACATTTATGCGCATATATACACATATGTTAAGTTTACAAGGAAGTTCTCATGGGAAAAATATACAAAGTTTTTATAGACACAGCTACCTGGGCTGACCTCCATTCCTGTCCATACTGAAGGCTCTTGAAAAAAATGTTGGCTGCCCGAGAAGGCCTAGAGCTTCTTCCTTTCCCTTGTGGATATATTATTATATTCATATGCCAAGTATACATCTGTAAATGAACTCAAATGAATACAAACACATGAATATATAGGGGCATATATGTACATATTTGCACTTTCAAAAAATAAATATTAAAAAATATATATAATAATATATAATATATATATATATATATATATATATATATATATAATGTGTGTGTGTATTGTGTGTGCCAATAAAATTTCAATTAGCAAGAATAATTTAAAATTAAGTCCTTTCTAAAATTTTTCTTATACGTTTAAATATAAGTATATATTTTTTCATTTTGTTAAATAAAAAATAATAATTTTTAAAAAAGAACTTTGGGAAAATTACCCCAACCCATTAAACAAGCGCAATTTAATTTGTAATAACAAATAATTTTATATAAGTTTATAATAATTAAATAATAAGCAAACACAATGAAACATATTTTTTTTTTTTGAGGTTCAGAATGATTTTTTCGAAATTATTGCATAAACAAATTTTCGCTAGCCCTATTCGGCAAAAGAATGCATTGCTATTTAAGCCAAATTCGCAAGTTTTACGTATCGGCAGACACATATATACTGGAACCTCTGGTCACGAACGCTTCCGAACACGAACAAATCGGTTCACGACCAAAAAAAACGCCATTTTTTTTGCATCTGGTCACGAAACATAATCGGGTGCCAAACACTGCCGCGCCGATTTTCACATTCCGCTACATTTTTTGGCACGTGCTAATTTTCCCACTTCCTGATTGTGTACACTTAACAGAGACCCTGGCCTTGTAGACTGTCTCTGGCAGACGAGCGTTCATTCTCACTGTGAACTCCAGGATAAGGGATAAAATACCATCCTCTTATCCCCTCCTGGGTACTTATATTAGAGAAAACGTAGTGTGAACAGTGCTAACTGTGATATACACTCGTAAAACAAAAATAAGTTTAATCAGGTATACACAAATACAGTTACATAGATTATCATACATAGCAGCATTGTAAAAAACCCAGGATAAACCAAAAAAGTCAGTGTGATTTATTTTCTCGATTTTTTTTGGTGCCTCTCGTTTTCTTCGATTATCTCGGGAAATTATTCATAAATTACAGTAATTACGACCGTGATAAATTCATAATTGAGGTAGTGACAAACAGTCTCACAGTGCCAGTACCTGGCTAGGACTTGCCACATATGACTTTTGGGAAATATTTTTTTCTCAGTTGTTTGCTGGGCTATCGTATTGAATCTTGGGCAATGTATGATGAAAGACGCTTCTTAACGTACACGGAAAATGAAAGAAATCGGACGATAAATAACGGGGTTCACTTTCAGCTATTACACGTCTCTTGCAATGTAAGTTTTCTCTGTTGTTCAAAGTTTTCTGTGTTATTCAAGATTTTCTCATGTTATTTAGGTTTTTTCAGTGTTATTCAAGGTTTTCTCAGTGTTATTAAAGGTTTTTACATTTGT
>WNWK01046401.1:0-14334 GCA_009830355.1 Cherax destructor
CACTTTTTCCCACCAGCCCAAAAATCTTTCTCCCTTACCTCTGCTCCTTCTAACCAGAAGGACCCCACCATTCCTCAAACGACCCCCCCTCCCCCCCCGCCAGCAAACGCACATTCAACTTCCAATAACCATTGTACCTTCGGACCATTCCATCCCACTCCACCTCTACTAATACACCACGATGGTCAGAAAAACCAATATCAAGCGTTTGCACCCTCCCCACTGTAACATCCCTTGTTGCATAAACACGATCCAACCGGTCTGCATAGCCTCTCCTCACAAAAGTATGCTCCACCCTCCACCCATCACCCCGTACCACATCGAACACTCCCGCCTCCCTCAGTAAAACACGCAACGCCCTAATTCACAACCCGCCCCTCTAGGTTCTACATCTTTTTTCCTGATTATACAATTCCAATCCCCACCCATCAGAGTAATCATAGGCAAACCCCGTAAATGATATGTCAAAACCTCCCTTACAAATTCATCCTTTACACGTCGATTATTGTCAGCTGGCATATATATTCCCATGAAACATACCCGAATGTCGCCCCAATGCCCATCCACCCTCACCACTCTCCCTCCCCCCTCCTCCCAAGCTAACAACCGAAAGGGACTGGACTCCTTCACCCCCACAGCCACCCCACCCTTTAATTTCCCCGAGTTACCTGCATACACCTCATAACCTTTCAATCTCAACTCTCGACCACACCTAAAATTATGTTCTTGTATAAAAATTACGTCTACGTCATATCGTCTTAACACTACCTCCACCCACCTACGTTTAATTTCTGCCCTTAGGCCATTCACATTAATCGTTAAACACTGCATTTTCTTGGACTGCAGGAAGGCCTTTGACACAGTTCCTCACATGAGATTAGTAAAAAAGATGGAAGACCAAGCGTGTATAACAGGAAGGGCACTGGAATGGATCAGGGAGGCAACAACGGGTCATGGTGCGTGATGAGGTATCACAGTGGGCGCCTGTGACGAGCGGTGTACCGCAGGGGTCAGTCCTAGGACCAGTGCTATTCTTGCTATATGTGAATGACATGACGGATGGGATAGACTCAGAAGTGTCTCTTTTCGCAGATGATGTGAAATTAATGAGGAGAATCACATCGGATGAAGACCAAGCAGGACTTCAAAGTGACCTGGACAAGCTTGACATCTGGTCTAGCAACTGGCTTCTCGAATTTAACCCCACCAAATGCAAAGTCATGAAGATCGGAGAAGGGCAAAGAAGACCGCTGACAGAGTACAGGCTAGGTGGACAAAGGCTACAAACCTCATCAAAGGAGAAAGACCTTGGGGTGAGTATAACACCAAGCACGTCTCCGGAAGCACACATCAACCAGATAACCGCGGCAGCATATGGGCGACTGGCAAACCTAAGATTAGCGTTCCGTTACCTTAACAAGGAATCGTTCAAGACACTGTATACCGTATACGTCAGGCCCATACTAGAGTATGCAGCACCAGTCTGGAACCCACACCTGGTCAAGCACGTCAAGAAACTAGAGAAAGTGCAAAGGTTTGCGACAAGGTTAGTTCCACAACTCAGGGGTCTGTCTTATGAAGAAAGGTTGAGGGAAATAGGACTAACAACACTGGAGGAAAGAAGGGTCAGAGGAGACATGATAACGACATACAAAATACTGCGGGGAATTGACAAGGTAGATAGTGACAGGTTGTTTCAGAGAGGGAACACAGAAACAAGGGGACACAACTGGAAGCTGAAGACTCAGATGAGTCAAAGGGATGTCAGGAAACATTTCTTCAGCCACAGAGTAGTCAGGAAGTGGAATGGACTAGAGAAAGATATAGTGGAGGCAGGAACCATACATAGTTTTAAGACAAGGTATGATAAAGTTCATGGAGCAGGGAGAGCAGAGACCCAGTAGCAGACAGCGAAGAGGCGGGGCCAGGAGCTGAGTCTCGACCCCTGCAACCTCAATTAGGTGAGTACTTGAATACGCCAAAGGGGGCTTTCCTCTGTGCTTCTGCGGGCGGGCCGTGACACCCTTCCCTAAACCCTTATCTCTAACACTCCTCACTCCCTGATCCCATACCCTCACCTGTGCCCCCACCTTCCCCTTCCGTGCCATCTCTACATATGTTTTCTTACCTGTACGCTGGCCAGGTGTGAGGACATCATCATCTGACACCTCTCCTGCCCTCTTTCTTGATTCTCCCCCTACCTCCATTACATCCATATCCCCATCCCTATGCACATGAGCCTCCACTTCCTGCACCTGCAACCTGTCTTCCCCAGCTTCTGGCACGTTCACTTCCTGGTTAAGCCTACCCTCCTCCACCTGTAAGTGTCCTTCAACTCCAGAGGAAATCACCTCTGGATCTTCCAGAAACGTTCGCAATATCTCTTGCAATGGTTGTGATAGGTCCACCTGGAGGTCACCCACCTCCACCAAATCCCCAGACTCATTATCTTTACCAGGCCCATCGATTGTTGGAGCTTTCAACTCCTCAGGGGACGTTACACAACTTTCCCCCACACCTTCCCCCACTGGCCTTTCCCAGTCCTTCCACAATCTCAGGTGTTGGCTCCTCCAAGGGGTTATGTATCACAGGTACCTGTGTAACCATTGGTCTTGGGGCCATGATGGTGGGACACCCCGCCGCCATGTGATCATATTCTCCACACATACGACATGTCCTACGCTGTCCCGCGTAGGTAACAAACATCTGCGTCCTAAAGGACTCCAGCAGTACATAGGACGGTATAGGCCTTTTCAAAGTCATTTTCAATGTGAAGGAACCTTCTGGCAACCCAGCATATATTCCTTCAGTCCATCTTCCCATAGTCGTAGAATGCACCACACCATACCTTTCAAAGGCCTCACTGACATCCAATCCAATGGCCTCAAATGGCACATTACGGACCCTCACAAAGGTGTAATGTTTAGAGGCATCCCTGAGCCGGACTTCTATCCCAGTGTTGACAGTGAGGTGCTTCTCCTGGTACCTCTCCACAGTTTTTTCATATGCCTCCACGGTACCAAACTTCACGAAGATCCTCGTCGAACCATTTAATGCAATGCCATATAGGTCTTAATGACAAATACAAAAAGTGTCACGGATTATCGCCGGCAGCAACACAGAAGCGTTAGCTGGGTAAATGGCTCCCTTAAGAAGCTCCACACACACCGTGTTGCTCCTCCTCCGAACACTGGTCGCCATCTTGGAGAAAATCGGATGTTGCACAAAGCCTGGACCAGGAGCAACTGCGCAGCACAACCTCTCGGCCCGTGAGCGAAGAGGTCAATGATACTAAATTTTTTTTTTTTTTTTATTTATAAAACACATACAGGTACATTAACAACAAACTTTACAACACTATACAAAACGTTAACATTATATAGTGACAATGATACAAAGAAAATCGTATCTGAGACCCCTCCACTTGTGGTTTCTGAACATAACCACTTAAAAACTAACATCATACAGATAAAATATAAAACCCTATTTTATACAAATACAACACGACCACAGGCCACTATATCCAATAATGTGTGAACTAAATACCTCTACATAAAACATATATGCATAAATATTACTGAATACCTCTAACCTAAGAGGCCATAGGCATTAAGACTGCCATTTTAATTATGTTTAAAACTGTGCTTTACTGTAACATTACATAATAGCAATTATTCGAAGTCTTATCTGATACCACTCAAGTTGTATGTTATTATCCAACATATAAAGGAATAACCATCTAAATGATGGGTATTCCATCAAGACTCATAACACATATCACTTGTCACATATCACTTGACAAGGCCAACTCAATTTCCTTCCCCTATCCCTATTAGACTACTCCTATCACTGTATACAAGCACGTATCCTAACCCGCAGAGCATATATCACCATAACATACAATAATTCATAAATACACACACAAAAAAATAAGAACTAAGTACTGCTATACATAATCTATGTACTATGATGATACCCTTAATCATCATACAAAATTTTTCCCAAATAATACCCATACAATAAGATCGTTAGCATCATTAATTCCAAAAACTATACAAAACAGTACAGTACTTTCACATTGCCTAACGACAATGATATGATGTATATGAAACGGAGCTATACAATAACATTATACAATGACAATGATAATGTAAAAAATAACTTCTCTGATACCACTAATCTTGTGGTAATATTACAATAACTCCACAACAAATTTTAATTACCTATTTTGAGAGTACTGATAAGAAACATAATATGTACTATTTGAGAACAATATTAACATGATCCCGTACAGCGTCAGGGAACTATACCTTCCTGTCTCATAAAACAAACATCAATTACCATGCTCCAACACTTCAGAAAGCCCCCTTGTGCGTACTCCTTTCCCTTGAACCTGGTCTTTGTCACGTCATTACGTAAAGTCAAATCCAAACAAGTTCATCCCGTCATCCTCTCATACCTATTCAACACCTTTCCGCGTCAGCTGTCTTTTCCCCGTTGCTCAATAACAAGCATTCTCGTCGCCAGTCGACCCCCCACCCCTCAACATTCACACTACTATGCACCCTAAAACCTCATTCAACACAACATCGACCCCCTAACTACTCTGTCTTCCAAAGAATCCAGTCCTTTCCAGCTCTACTCTGCATCACCGAATAACTTTGCTACTGTTAATGTCCTATATCCCTCAGAGAAACTTGATACCCATTTATCTCCATACAATAGCCTATTCCTACACATTGAGCGATACACATGAGCCGCTAAGGCTTTCACCCTACAGTCCCCTCCCACCTCTCTCATTCCCCATGATACATACAAGAAATCCACAATTACATACATAATTGCCCTCCCACTTCTCTCGATACTCCCCAACATCAAAGCTTAAAGCCCGTAAGGTCGAAATTTTCTCCCCCACCAATCCAATCACCCTTGACAACCATAGCCTCACTCCCTCTAAAGACTCACAAAATATACAGCATGATATGCTGTCTCCTCATCTCCGCACCTCTGACATTCATTCGTACCCACCAACCCCATCCTATATAATTCAGACCTCGATGCCAATATACCTAATAGAAATCTGTAAACCACCTCCCGTACCTTAGGCAATAAACGGATCTTCGTGAACATACCCCAAATCCCCTCCAATCATAAACTGGAAAATTCGCTTGACCCTGTACCACCCCACCCTTTTCCTCCCCGTCCCCAACCTGCCCACCTTTGCCCTTTTAGGCTCCCTCATTGCCAATAACTGTCTAGCCATGTCCTCACACACCCGCAGGTCCCTCCCACTCCACCACTTCGTACATCCTCCATGACCGCTCCTACTCGTTGACCTCTCACCCCACCCTTCCTTAAAAACACTGTTTCACATAAACTGCTTTCACACGATGTTCCAAAGAAATGAGGCCCAACCCCCCTCTTGACACTCATCATGACAACTTCCTTCGAAGCCACGGCCGCCCATACCCCCACACATACCGTAACACTTTCTTTTGTAATTCCTGATGTCGACCATCCTTAAAGGATACACCGCAGCTACATGCCACACCTTACTGTATACAAGTGTGTTCACCACCACCACACGTTGCAACAGCGTAACATCCCCTGCCCTCCAACCCTCATTCTACCCAGAGCCCTACCCACCACCTCCCTCAGAATTCACCTGCCTGGCCACTCTCACATCTGCCATATACACAATTCCACAGATCTTTATTCTATCCACAACATTCCATCCATACACCTTCCCCAAGCTCCCCCACCCACGACCCACCTCCAATAACTTAGACTTGGCTCCATTAACCCTCATTCCCGTCGCTGCTCCAAAGACCTCTATAATACGTCCCACATTAACCAGCCCTTCTGTTCCACCCACCAATACAGTAGTATCATCCACATACCCCACGATGCCCACACTACTCACTCCCCCTCTTCCCCTCTCTCCCCTCTCTCCTACTCCTTCCTCTATTAACCTATAAAAGGGATCCTGCATGCCGAAAAGGATCTGAGATATGGGACACCCTGTCTCAGACCCCTTTCCATCACCACCTGTTTCCCCAACTTACCATTCACCTGTACACACACCTTCGCAGAACTATACAATGTCTCAACCCATCCAGCAATTTCCTCCCCAAAACCTTGACTCCTCAATATAATTCCCAACATGCTTCTATTCACACAATCATATGCTTCCTTCCAATCTATTCCCAAGACACCCCCTCCCGTCCTACCTTCAATAAAATCCCCTAATCTCCCATGTCCTACACTCATACTTCTTCCAGTTATACCAAACTGCCCCTGATGTATGACTTTGTCAAGCACCTTTTCATTCTATTCCCTAAAATTTTTTAGAAGATTTTATAATCTCCACACATGAGGGATATCGCCCTGTAATTACCCAAGGTTCCCCCCCCTCCTTTCGGCACCAGAACAACTACCCCGTCCCCTGCGTCTCCTCTAACCTCCCCCATCCTTCATACAATTAAACAAATGCACTAAACATTCTCTCAACGTTTCCCAATGCACTACATAGAAATCATTTGGTATCCCGTCTAAACCTGGTGCCTTCCCTAGACTTAATCCTAGACACTGCCTCCCCACCTCCCTCCTCACTTATACTTCCACCCAACTCTTACGGTCTTCCTCCCCCAAACGACACAGGATCCCTTCCCGAAGGACCTCCCGGCCTACCCGTCCCTACACTCAATGATAATTTCCTCCCAAACCAATGATCGGCATAATTGCTTATGCCATCCGTTGTCCTGAGCACCTGTCCCACTTCATATCCTCCCACCCTTGTACACACCTCAATCCCCATAATCGTGTTACCCCTCTGCCTATCTCTAAACCTCCTCAACACGCAACCTGACGGTCTATCTCCCCACAACGCCTCCTCAATACCTCCTCTTACTCTGATCGCATCAAACGATCATTTGAATATCCCTCAACCTTCCCTTAACCCCTCTATTTCCCCATACCTACCAACCCCACCCTCATAGCATTCATTAAGCTGACCCTCCAAATATTTCTGAAGACCAAACTTCCACCTTGCCTCATCTCTTCCTTGATTCCTATAAAAGTCCCTTATTCCCTCCTTTGCCCTTTTTTCCCACCAGCCCAAAAAATCTTTCTCCCTTACCTCTGCTCCTTCTAACCAGAAGGACTCCCACCATTCCTCAAACGACCTCCCCTCCCCCCCCCGCCAGCAAACGCACATTCAACTTCCAATAACCATTGTACCTTCGGACCATTCCATCCCACTCCACCTCTACTAATACACCACGATGGTCAGAAAAACCAAGAGACTGTAATGTCTCTTGTTGCATAAACACGATCCAACCGGGCTGCATAGCCTCTCCTCACAAAAGTATGCTCCACCCTCCACCCATCACCCCGTACCACATCGAACACTCCCACCTCCCTCAGTAAAACACGCAACGTCCCTAATTCACAACACGCCCCTCTAGGTTCTACATCTTTTTTCCTGATTATACAATTCCAATCCCCACCCATCAGAGTAATCATAGGCAAACCCCGTAAATGATATGTCAAAACCTCCCTTACAAATTCATCCTTTACACGTCGATTATTGTCAGCTGGCATATATATTCCCATGAAACATACCCGAATGTCGCCCCAATGCCCATCCACCCTCACCACTCTCCCTCCCCCCTCCTCCCAAGCTAACAACCGAAAGGGACTGGACTCCCTTCACCCCCACAGCCACCCCACCCTTTAATTTCCCCGAGTTACCTGCATACACCTCATAACCTTTCAACCTCAACTCTCGACCACACCTAAAATTATGTTCTTGTATAAAAATTACATCTACGTCATATCGTCTTAACACTACCTCCACCCACCTACGTTTAATTTCTGCCCTTAGGCCATTCACATTAATCGTTAAACACTTGATACGCCAAGGGGGCTTTCCTCTGTGCTTCTGCGGGCGGGCCGTGGCACCCTTCCCTAAACCTTTATCTCTAACACTCCTCACTCCCTGATCCCATACCCTCACCTGTGCCCCCACCTTCCCCTTCCGTGCCATCTCTACATATGTTTTCTTACCTGTACGCTGGCCAGGTGTGAGGACATCATCATCTGACACCTCTCCTGCCCTCTTTCTTGATTCTCCCCCTACCTCCATTACATCCGTGTCCCCATCCCTATGCACATCAGCCTCCACTTCCTGCACCTGCAACCTGTCTTCCCCAGCTTCTGGCACGTTCACGTCCTGGTTAAGCCTACCCTCCTCCACCTGTAAGTGTCCTTCAACTCCAGAGGAAATCACCTCCGGATCTTCCAGAAACGTTTGCAACATCTCTTGCAATGGTTGCGATAGGTCCACCTGGAGGTCACCCACCTCTACCAAATCTCCAGACTCATTGTCTTTTCCAGGCCCATCGATTGTTGGAGCTTTCAACTCCTCAGGGGACGTTACACAACTTTCCCCCACACCTTCCCCTACTTCTGCCCCACTGGCCTTTCCCAGTCCTTCCACAATCTCAGGTGTTGACTCCTCCAAGGGGATATGCATCACAGGTACCTGTGTAACCATCGGTCTTGGGGCCATGATGGTGGGACACCCCGCCGCCATGTGATCATATTCCCCACACATACGACATGTCCTACGCTGTCCCGCGTAGGTAACAAACACCTGCGTCCTAAAGGCCTCCAGCAGTACATAGGACGGTATAGGCCTTTTCAAAGTCATTTTCAATGTGAAGGAACCTTCTGGCAACCCAGCATATATTCCTTCAGTCCACCTTCCCATAGTCGTAGAATGCACCACACCATACCTTTCAAAGGCCTCACTGACATCCAATCCAATGGCCTCAAATGGCACATTACGGACCTTCACAAGGTGTAATGTTTAGAGGCATCCTGAGCGGACTTCTATCCCAGTGTTGACAGTGAGGTGCTTCTCCTGGTACCTCTCCACAGTTTTTTCATAAGCCTCCACTGTATCAAACTTCACGAAGATCCTCGTCGAACCATTTAATGCAATGCCATATAGGTCTTCATGACAAATACAAAAAGTGTCACGGATTATCGCCGGCAGCAACACAGAAGCGTTAGCTGGGTAAATGGCTCCTTAAGAAGCTCCACACACACCGTGTTGCTCCTCCTCCGAACACTGGTCGCCATCTTGGAGAAAATCGGAAGTTGCGCAAAGACTGGACCAGGAGCAACTGCGCAGCACAACCTCTCGGCCCGTGAGCGAAGAGGTCAATATACTGAATTAGACCAGAAAATGTAAGGGTAGATCAGTGGATACTGTTGTAGATTATTCGATGCTGTATTAGATCCGTGGATGCTGCAGTAGATCCGCGAATGTAGGGTAGATCAGTGTATGCTGGGGTTGATCAGTGAATGTTGTATTAGATCACTGTATGCTGGGGTAGATCGAAATTCTAGGTGTTGCAGATACAGTCTTTACAAATATCTTGCAATTACCATCGTTAATAGCTAAAATGTTGTTAATCAGCTTTATAATATTACATATTCATTTTCACCTTTCATGTTTTCATTTATATATATATGTACATAGGAGGGATCGTACCAGTGATAACAACTATTCAATGTTTGTGTGACGTCACCTCTGGTGGCTACTCTCCTGACGCGAACTGACGTCAGAGGTGAGTGTATTAGAGTAGTCAGTACAGCAACTCTCTGGGTGTTGAGAAGGTCTTCATTGCTTACTCATTTGAGAAGCTATTGGTCTAGAGCTTTATTCTCTAAAGTCGCCAGAAATTGTGAGATCTTGTGAAACTTTCATTGTATAGAAGTTCTCATGTGTTAAGAGACTTCAAGTATTCTAGTCAACACAATAATCGTCTCGTAAAATACAGACGCAGTAACTTTATTGATCATATTTGTATTAAAGGCCCATTCAGCTAGAATGACGGTCATGGTAATTTATAAATTGTGTATAAAGATTGTGTTTATATATAATAACTAAGAAAAAGGTACAATTAAAATACCTTAAGTCAATAACGTTATCTACGTTATATTAAAAATATATTTTACAAAGTTTTTTTTCGATCTCCTTATTAATCTATACACAAGATTAAGTCCTACCGTAGAACGGTACTTATTGCGATATTACGGGAGAATAAATTCTTCCCCTAGACTAACATCGCCTGTTACAAATTAGGAATATCATAATAGTAGGGTAGATCAGAGTATGCTAGAGTAGATTAGTGTATGCTGGGGTAGACCAGTGAATACTGGAGTATATCAGTGTATGCTGCGGTAGATCAGTGAATGCTGGAGTAGATTAGTGTATGCTGGGGTACATCAGTGAATGGCATGGTAGATCAGTGGATTTTGCGGTAGATCAGTGGATTCTGCGGTAGATCAGTGGATTCTGCGGTAGATCAGTGGATTCTGGGGTAGATCAGTGAATGCTCGGTTAGGTCAGTAGATACAGTGGTAAATCAGTGGATGCTGGCGTAGATCAGTAGATGGAGTAGTAGATTAGTGTATGCTGGGGTAGATGAATGACTGATGGGGTAGATCAGTAAATTCTGTGGTAGATCAGTGGTTGCTGAGGTAGATTAATGCATGCAGGGGTAGATCAGTGGATGTTAATAATGATAATAATAATCATCTTTATTTACTACCAGTACATGTACAAGGTATACAGACCATAGCTGACATCAGTGACATGCTACTATATAGAAAGCCTCTTAAATAACAAAAAGGTACAAAACCGTGACTGGAACAATTCACACAACCCGAACGATGTTGCGGTCCGTCTTGGACCATTTACAAAGTCACACTAACACAAAGAACGAACGAACGAATAAGTTCAGGTAAGATCCCAATGGGATGAGCGGGGAAGACGGTACAAACGAAGAATAGCTCTGGAGAGGAGTCTTCTTAGTCGTAGAAATAGAGCCAGGGCTTAACCCAGCAGCTAAGGCGATCGTGGGGCAGACTTGAGAACAGGAATAGCAGGATCTCCTGTTGGTGAGACTCCAGTGGGGTGAGCGGGGAGGACGGGACAGGCGAAGATTAGCGCTAGAGTGGAGTGTAGATATTGAGCCAGGGCTTAACCCAGCAGCTAAGGCGAAAGTGGGTCAGAGGGGCAAACAGCTCAAGGTACCTGACATAGAATCAAAAGGTTATTTGTAAATAGGGTTAGGAGCAGGTTCATACAAGGAATAGAAAGGTTGTGTTGGTTGTGGGTCTACAGATGTTTTCGTCAAGGAGAGGGTCCAGTAGTCATGTCGTGTCTCAAGTTTGTCTATCTGTCTGTCACTGAGAGTCTTCCAGTACAGATTCAGCGCAGGGATGTCTAACTGGGCATGGAGAGACTCGCTTGTGGCGAAGTCTTCCCATCTGACATCAAGCACCCAGCGCAGAGCCTTGTTCTGGACACGCTGCAGTTTAAGTAAGTTTGTTTTGGCTGCAGAGAGGGCTAGAGGAGATAAATTATCAGAGGACGTATTAGGGATTTGTAGAGGGGTGTAGTTTGGTGGGTTGGGAGGCATGTACATGTTCAAGGTATACAGATCATAGCTAACATCAATGACATTCAACTATATGGAAAGCTCTTTGTTATGTTGAGAATTTCCCGTAAATTAGATCAGTTTTGTTCCAGGATGCGATCACCTAGTACGCCCAGGGCGCTGTGTCCCCTGCTCCGTGTTTTTTTTTCGTGTTTTTCATGGTCTCTTTTACGTGCTAGAACTTTAAAACTGTGCCAGTGATCTTATAAGGTACATCCCTCGGTGATCTTATAAGGTACATTCCTCCAGTGATCTTATAAGGTACATTCCTCCAGTGATCTTATAAGGTACATCCCTCCAGTGATCTTATAAGGTACATCCCTCCAGTGATCTTATAAGGTACATCCCTCCAGTGATCTTATAAGGTACATTCCTCCAGTGATCTTATAAGGTACATCCTCCAGTGATCCTATAAGGTACATCCCTCCAGTGATCTTATAAGGTACATTCTTCCAGAGCAGAGTCTACTCCCAGAGAACTTAGGGGCCACCTGACGAGTTTGAACTCAAATTTTTTATTTGTTTCCATTGGCTCATTTTTGGTGTACTATTAGCAGCTTATATGAGCTATGTTTTAGTTAAGTCTCAATAAAATCGGCCGAAAAATAAATGAACCACGCAAGATTTACTGAAAATTCCTAAAAATTCCATTAATGGGAATTTCAAGCCTAAGTGGTATGTGGGAGAACTGTTTAAATTTTCTATGGATAGAACACTTCTACGTCCATCATGTAGCATGTTCCAATTCTGTAATAAAGCTTATATTCATTCTAAAAAATACAGTTTGTGAGGTTTCTTGACATTTAGCAAAATATCGGACTTTTATTCCCACACAAATCTGAAAATATTTGGGATACTTCAAAAATGTACATGCTATCTTGTAAAGCAATCATTCTTCTATGTTTGTTGTGGAAATAACGTCAATTCTGTCATAAATAATGACTCAGTTTTGCTAAATAGGTAAATAACTTACTTCCGAGATAATGCCAAAAGCGCGGCAGCCCGAATACTAGGAAAAAAAAAAAAAAAAATCCCGAAAAAACGGTTGTTTTCCACTTTTTTTCATCATTTACGAGTGTCTACTACAGTTTACCATCACTAGATCCGTTTTCTTTCATAATAGCGATGAGAAGGCAAAAAATGACCCTTATGGTCGGTGGCGACCCTTTCACTACCTGGCCATAGACCGTCATATTTACCACATAATATTTATTCTGGTGTGTTTTCATGTTTTTATGCTATTAATATGTCCCTTATGTTATAATAGATCAATTGTAGCAAGTAAATAAACATTATTATTGATATTAGCGTAAGAAAAGAACAATTTGTTGGCTGGTGTGTGTGGCCGCTACATCGTAATTTATGGCCTGTCAGCACTTCTTATCTGAGAAGGAAGAGAAGGCTCCTGATTGGTTCTAAGGCCATATTAGCCCCACTCTCCTGATATCAAATGGTGAATTTGTATTATATTAGACATAAAATATAAGAAATTGATAGAAAATTAACAAAAACAAATTTTTTTTTTTTTTTGCCGCGTCAGCGCTCATGCCATGACAGACGCCGACACCATACCTGTTACAAATTACTATAATTCATTGTAGAAACATCGTATAATGATGAGACTTATACGAGGTGATGCCAGAAAAGATGAGCTATTTTTGGAAGAAAAATTCAATTTTGTATTTTTCGATTTTTTTTTCTCAGCGTTCAGACTGTCAGAGGCCCCTTAGGCCAAAGTGCTGTATTGAAATAACAAAATAGAACAAATATTTGTCAGAGGAAGGAAAGCTCCCTTAAATTAGGGTGAAGACAAACTGTTATAGTGAATATCACAGTGGTGCCGTAGTACACAGATAAGTTAATAGATGTTAAAGTGAAGTGTTAGGCCTAACGAGTTTCATGTTTGAAATCAGTTGCCAGCGGTCGCCGGGTCATTACCAAGCAGGTCAGCTGTATTGATAATTTTAAACTGCTATGTACCTGACCAAAATCTTGTGATTACATTGATATAAAAGAATTTATATCGAAATACGAATAGTTGCACAATATTGAGAAAATACGTAAATTGTCCAGCTCGAAAAAAATACTATAAACAGTGTTGAGGTTGTGAGTTGTCAGTTAGTTTGATATTTTTATTATGTACCCCATACCCATCCTGTGGGTGGTAGTCAAATACCCATCTGCGGGTAGTAGTCACCCCATACCCATCCTGTGGGTGGTAGTCACCCCATACCCATCCTGTGGTGGTAGTCACCCATACCTATCCTGTGGGTAGTAGTCACCCCATACCCATCCTGTGGGCGGTAGTCACCCCATACCCATCCTGTGGGTGGGTCACCCCATACCTATCCTGTGGGGGTAGTCACCCCATACCCATCCTGGGGTGGTGGGCAAAACCCCTCCCTGGGGTTTGGGCACCCCATACCCCTCCTGTGGGTGGTAGTCACCCATACCCATCCTGTGGTGTTTGGGGCCCCCATACCTATCCTGTGGGTAGTAGTCCCCAACCCATCCTGTGGGGGTAGTCACCCCCTCCCATCCTGTGGGCGGTAGTCACCCATACCCATCCTGTGGGTGGTAAAATCACCAACCCTCCTGTGGGTGGGAATTACCCATACCCATCCTGGGGTGGTAGTCACCCCATACCCCCTCCTGTGGGTGGGGATCCCCCCATAATCCTGTTGGGTGGTAGTCACCCCATACCCATCCTGAGGGGGGTAGACCCATACCCATCCTGTGGGTGGTAGTCACCCCATCCCATCCTGTGGGTGGTAGTCACCCCATACCCATCCTGTGGGTGGTAGTCACCCTATACCCAT